>VZRZ01006996.1:0-18137 GCA_013398175.1 Climacteris rufus
CACTGACCTGAGCTGGATCAGTCCAACCCCATCCCTGATAAGGTGGCAAAGGCTACAGCTGCACTCCCATCCAGCACCAGCCCTTTTTCCTCCCAGAAACCCCAAATCCCCCAAAACTCACCCGTGTCTGTGCTGGCCCCGAGGCTGTCAGCCAGCCCTGCATCATCCAAACCTGCAATCCAGGGAGTTTTGATGCTGGAGTTTGCTGTACTTTTCCCCCTCGGTGTTATTTTCAGGAAGTAACAAAGCCATCACAGTGCAAGGGACTACAAAGGTGATTTCAGGAATGTTTTACTCTCACACTCCTCACTTGACCCCTCACAACCACCACAGCATGAAACAGACGTTCAAAAATTAGTGTTCAGTAGCTGCCATTGGAATTTTAAGGGATTTCAACAAAGCCTTGATAAATATTTGGGGAATTCCTCAACACAGGTTTTCCTTCCCCATCTGTGTCAGGGTCCAGCACAATTCCCTGTTCCTGTTTGGTCCCCAGGAGCTGCAAGAGGAAATGTCAGGGTGGGCTTCACCTCCGTGGTGTTGCCTCATTAGTCCAGGAGATAATTAATTTGAAGATAATTAAGATAGATGTAGAAGATCATTCCAGGGAAGCATCAGCTTTGCCACAGGATATTCCTGCTCCTGTAACTTGCTCCCTGATCAGTAACTCCTTTCCAAACTCATCTATTCCAGGTAAACCACAGCAGCACAGCTTGGAAGGACAGAAGTTTTCAGCCTTGTTGAGTGAAGAGAGAAACATCACTGGGAGGAAACGCTCAGGTTTGAAATCCTATTCCTCCCTTCTTTGCCTAATGAATCTCTTAAAATCCACTCTGGATTGTGCAGGAGAGCTCCTTTGTCCTGCTTGGAAACTGATCCCCCAAAACATCTACAAAAGGCATTATCAGTTATTTCAACTGACTCAATTAATTACTAAAGAAAAGAGAAAACAATTAAACTGGAAAAAAATTTAGCTCACGTTTTCCTCAGGAATGAGTGGGGAGCTCACCAACAAGGCTGTCAGGCAGGCAGAGTGTGTGATATAAAATATATATGTGCATATATAAATATATATATTATGTATAAATAAATATATATTTATACACACATATATAAAAATAAATATAATACATATTTATATCACTAAGTATATCACCTGACATGTATCTCTCAAATATACATTACCACAACTATTTTTATATCACAAACTGTACCTATGAACTTCCACACGCCCCCCCATTTTTAGGAATGTAACATTTTTAGGGATCCTAAAATCAAACACATGCACTGCTGCATGAAGGAAAATAAACCACAATTTTATCCTGATAAATCCAAGGTGTTTTCCTGGATGTGCTGCTGGGTGTGTTTCCTGTAAGCTCTTGTGGCTTAGCCAAGAAGTGCACTCTGAATTGTCAGGAGCATCAAATCCATCGGGAATTTTACTGTCTGTGCATCCAGTGGGATCAGTTTTTCCAAAATTATTCTTCCCAGACCGAGCGCATCTCCTCGAGTTCCCTCTCACTTTCTGCATCCTGGAAATGCAAGAGGGGAGGAGATAAATGTACAGCTCCATTGACACAAATAAAAAACACCATTTCCCTAACCCCAAACCAGCTTTTAAGCTTTTCCACAGAATCATGGAATCCTGGAATGGTTTGGCTTGGAAGGGATCTNATCCCTCTCCATCTTTCCTGTCAGTTCCCTTCAAGGTCCTGGAAGGGGCAATTTGGTCACCCTCAAGCTTCTCCTCTCCAGGCTGAACAATCCCAATTCCCAGCCTTTCCTCAGGGCAGAGCTGCCCCATCCCTCTGACCAACTTGGTGCCTCCTCTGGATTCCAGCAGCTCCATGGACCCCTGAGCTGGATGCAGGGATCCAGCTGGGATCTCACCTGAGCAGAGCAGAGGGGCAGAGCCCATTTTTTGCTCCATAACCACCTGGTCCCTGCCCATCCCAGATCCCTGCTGAGGGTCACCTCTTTGGTGCTGGCTGGCAGCTCAGAGGCCAGGTTCATCCACAGCAGCGCTGCCGAGGCGTTCCCGAGGTCCCTGTAGCACTGGGGAGGGGAAAACGGCAACAGGAGAAGGGTTAAATGGGAAAAAACAGGCAGCAAATGGAAAAAGCAGCTGCTAAAAAGAGCTGTTTCTGCCTCTTACCCCTTTGCACTGGCATTTCCTGCAGTACCCCTCACTCACAAAGCCTCAGAAGCACCACCAGATCACAGAATATTAAATGTATTTGACTCCTTTTTGTTTTGGGCAAGGACGTTGGTTTTGGCTTACAGATTTTAAGGTGTCCCTGTGGTTTTCATTATTTTCAAAACTCTATTTTGATTTCCAGTTAGTATTTTCCCTCCTCCTCACACCATTTTCTCCACAAAACGTCTCTACTGGGAGCACATTGTTCCCCAGCCTGTTAAAAATGCAATAAATAATATTTACATGAGCCTCAGGTTCCAAAATTGGTGTGAAATATTCTCCATGTGACCATCAGCAGAGGCACAGTGATCCCTCTGGGAACAGGAAGATTTTTGGTGCCTGGAAAGTCTTAGAGGTAATTTGGAAACCATGAAATGCACCCAGGAAAAGGTCAGGGGTGCTACAAACCCCTCAGCAAGAGGGCTCAAAACTCCCATCTGGACTGGAAAAGATAAATACTTTGTCTTTTACTTCTCCCAGTGATTCTCTGGCTCTATCACCATAGAAGCTGTGGTGGGGAAGGATTAAACCTCCAGCCTGTGGCTGCCAAGTCACTATTCCTGCTTTGTATGGGATTTGAGCTGTTAAAAACCAGGGATGCTCCACTGGATGACTCAAAGGCAAAACCCCTAAATTTTAAAGCCTCTGCATGAGGTGATTTGGCCTAAAAGGATTAAAAAGATAAAAGGAAATATCACCTTATAAAACCTTGCTCCTGCATTGTATTTTCCACCTGGTCAGCATTTTACAGCCAAGATGATTTTTAATACAAGTGTTTCTTACCCTCTAAACAAGCAAGAAGTGAGTGGTTACCTTGGCAATGTAAACTCTTCCTGCTTTGGAAAATCCTGGGCTCAGCTCCTCGACCTACAGGAAGGTGTGACAAGGAAGAGGGGGACAGTTAATTCTTACATCAGGCTTATTGCAGCTCTTAAGAGGAAAAAAAATCGATGGTGGGAGGAAAGGAGGGAGAGAGAATGGATTCCTAATAAATACATAAAGCACTGTGCCCCTGAAACCTTCAAGCTGTTGTCTTGAAATGTGTGAAAGGGAGAAGCCAGCCAGGCTTTAAGGGAACTATTCAGAGAGGAATTAAAATGACAGGATGTGTCCCCACAAATGTTCCCAGGGAGGAGCTCTCAGCTCCTGGAGGCACAGCCCAGATGTTTTCAGTACTGAGCACCGAGTCACTGTGCAGCCCTGGGAAGGAAAACCAACCCCCTCACAAACAATTCCCAATGCTTTGGGTCGTAATCCTGATGTCTGCAACATTCCATTCTTTCCAGCCCTGTGAGCTGTGCAGGTCAGTGACCCCCTCTCCTGGCAGATTTCCCTGACTCCCTCACCCTCAGGAAGTTCTGGAGCGCATCCTGCACCGTGGCCGTCGGGGGGGCCTCGAACAGCGCCGACACCGTCCTCTTCTCCAGCCAGCCCAGGTGGGCAACCTGCAGGGAGACAAGGGCAAGCTGGCCCACCCACTGGAGATCCTGCACAAGGCCCTGCCCAGTCCCTGGGAGCTGCTTGTGCACCCAGGAGGAATCCAAGGACCTTGGCAGTGTCGGCACATTCCAGGTGAGTATCCAAGTCCGGCCCCAGAATTCACCCCGGTTTGCTCCGCCTTGTCCCAGGTCAGCTTGTGCAGTTCCATTCAGCTGGGATTTGGAAGGCCCCAAATCCCAACCTGCCACACTGCAGCCACACCAGTTCCCACCCACGCCCTCCCTTGTCCCAGCCTAAACCTTCCACAGGAATGTGCTCCCTCATGCTGAGATCCCCTGGGAGAGGCAGGCTAAAGCCTTCCCAACAGAAAATCCCAGAACCATTCAGGCTGGAAAACACCTCCAACAAGACCATGGGGTCCAACCCATGACTAATCCCCACTTTGTCACCCAGCCCAGAGTGCCACATCCAGTTGTTCCTTGGACACCTCCAGGGATGGGGATTCCTCCACCCCCTCTGGCAATACCTTGTTTAACCCCGTGTCATCCTAACAATGCAGATGAGCTGAAGCACCGCTGGATTTCTCCATCCAGCTGATTTTATTGCATGGCTTCAGCAGCTCCAGGCTGAGCAGGAAGCACACACAGGGCAAGAGCCAGGAGCTCCCAGCAGTTCAGCTCAGGGCTGCTCTGTAATTCCCACTGTCAGTTATCCCAGCTGCAGCCTCTGCACTGTGGCTCTGCTCCTGACAAAGTGCTTTCCAAAGGCAGAAATGGAACAGCAACAGTCACTGCAGACTCTCACTGTCCATTCAGGAGCTCTGAGCCCTTCAGAGGGCTGGCCAGGAGATGATGATGAACTCTCTTACCTGGTAACACCACCTGCCCAGGAGATAGTAGAGCTGTGGGTCCTGGGGCTTCAGTGCAATGGCTTTATCGATGTGTTCCTGTGGAAAAGCAACACCAGCACACATCACCTCCTTGTTAGAAGTAAACAAAATATCCACAAGAGTGTTGTGAGCAGTAAAATTACAGCTCCAGATCCCAAATTTCCTTGCAGTGAGCACAGAAAAGCAGCATTCCACCTGCCCCAGGGCCAGGAATTACTGCACACACACACACAGAAGAAGCTGCCCTTCATTTTGTTCCCCTGCAGAGCTTTGCCATAACCACCTCACTGCTCATGCCAAAGGCTGATGGGGCAGTAATTACCTGTGTCTTACCACCACACCATCATTTCATGTTTCAAGCTCTCAGTCTCATCACTGACACCAATTTGCAAAACTTCTTTTCTTCTGTAATTAGTGTGTAAAACTGCAAAGCCAGCCTGGTCCTTCCCAAAAACCAGGGCTGGAATCACCTTCCCCCCACTCATGGCATCTCTGAGAACTACTACGTCCCTCATATGATCTGGAGCCAATTTTCCCAAATTCCTACTACAGAAATAAGTGTGGTTTGCTACTTACACAAAGCCCAGCACGTCCTTTCCACTCACCTTGAAAACATATCCAGCCTGGATGCGCTTGGGAATGCTCTCATGTTCTGACAGCTGCCCAGAGAGGATGGCAAACCTGCACAGGGAGGCACTGCATGAGCCAGCTGGGATTTCATCCACATTTCATCCCCATTTACCTGCTGTCCATGTCTGCACAGAAGGAAGATCTACAAGTGCTCTAAGCCAGCCTGGACAGAGCACGGAGCAAGCTGGTCTATGGAAGGTGTCCCAGGCCATGGCAGGGGGTGGAATGGGATGAGCCTTAAGGTCCCTTCCAACCCAAAGCATTCCAGGATTCCATGAAGTGCATTAAAGCTTCACCCCTTACTGGGGAAAACCAGGAATACAGCACATCTTTCACAGGGAAGGGGGCATAAGCAGCAGAACTTAGCACCCAGGAAGGGAGGAGCTCGAGGCAAGTCAGCAGGAGGGGTTTGGTGTGACACAAACTCGCTGCACTGATGGCTAAAAACCAGGAGCAGCACAATTCCACACCTGGAATTCCTTCACTCAGCAGGGAAACTGTGCCAAAACACGGAGCAGTGCAGGGTGAAGTTACTGCACAAGAGCCAGACTGGGAGCAGCTCTAATTAACTACACAGCCATCTCCACGTGGAGCACACAGGGCTCTACTTCCAGGGAAATACTGGGAAAACCTACCTACATCCTGCAGCTGGGAAACAGAATAACACATGTTCAGTGCTGAAAGGGCAAAGTTTAGTTTTGTCCAGTAAGAGAGGGTGAGTTGTGAGCCTGAGAAGCAAGGCCCCAGCAAAATCAGTTACTGCATGAGGTGTTAAATTCAAGGAAAGTTAATTCCCTGTGGATTTGCACCCTCCCCTCTCACCTCCCTGCTTCAAAACTTCTCTCCCTGCACCACTTCCCAAGGAACAAGCACTCAGAGCTCTCAAGTGGGACACTACATGCAGATGGAAGTTGGGTCTCTCCCATCCTGCTCAGGTGAGAGCTGTGGGAATGGGGGACACTTCCATCCCTTCTCCAAATTTGGCTCCAAAAAACTAGGTGGAACAGATAGATGTAAGAACAACATGGCTCATTGTTTCACAAAAGAAAGCTGGAAAGAAGGAAGATGCAAGTAAACATCCCTTTTCCTACAGCCACATCCCAGTGCTGCCAGATAGTGACATTGATATCCCAAAGGATCCCTTGGCCTGAGTATTTACAATATTGCCTTAAATCTCATTCCTTTAATTTGTTAACTTTCTTATGGAAAAGCTCTGCTTCAGCTCTGAAATTCTTATTTTTCATGGTAATGGCAAATATTACCATTTCAATATTACCATTTAGTTAAAGGCTAAATCTTTTCCCAGCTGGAAAAGCTCCACTGCCCCACTCTGTTGTGTGGGGATGATGGAATAAGTGATTTTAGGATCTTCTCCAGTTTGTTTCCCAACAAACATCAGCCTGCACTAAATATCCCCAACCACAACATGACTGGGGTTGAGAAATACCAGCCAGTAAAATGCTCATTTTCTAACATCATGAGATAAAATATTCCTAGACAATAAATCATGCAGTTTTCTCATGTCAAATATAAATTCCAGGGGTTTTTTAACATCGTGGTGAAATGCTGATGAAAAAGCCATAAAAGCAGCAGCAAAGCAAATTTGAATCCCATATTTGTGTCATGAAACAAACTACAAAATACACATGGGAAGAGATGCCTGATCTGATTTTCCACTGTATTCTCAGGAAAGATAAATCTTCCCAACCCAGCTTTGCTGGACACAAATCTACAGGACTGTTGGGGATTTTCATACCCACAACTCTGCATTTTGGGGATTTTAGGCTCTGTTTTCTACTGTTTTCTTGCCTGCTTGTTGAGCTTGGCAGGGTGGAGCCATTTATTCCAGCTCATTCTGTGGCATGCCTCGGGATGAGAGTCACCAGAGGCACTATGGAGGGGCAGCAGGGCTGAGCACCAGAGATTAAAAATAATAATTTAGGGGATTTTCATCCCCTGCAAGCAGTGTGTGCCCTGTGCAGCACTGCTCAGATCCATCCAAAGCTCTCCTTAGGATATCCCTGGATTCATTATTAACCATTAAGCTGCTGACACCGGGCAAACTGCTCAGGATTCCCCATTTATCAGAAAATAAACTCTGTGGAAGCAGACACCCCCAGCTGAGAGAGCCTGTCCTTTCAGCTTCAATCCCCAGGCTCAGGAGTGTGAAGGACTTTTTGGATGCTCCACTCTGCCTTCCCTGGAAGCAGGACTGTGCCCATGGAATACAGAGCCTCCAGGACCTCCCCTCCACAGTCAGGGTGCTGGGCCAACCCAAACACAAGTCTGAATCTCTTTTAACCACTTCAAAGACAGTTTTCCCAGTATTTTATGAGCATTCCCACTTTTTCACCTTCCTGGGCATTGGGTTAGTCCCTCCACTAAGTAAGGGGACAGGGAATTAGCAGGCAGGTATTCAGACTGCAACAACCAAAAATTAAAATAATCATTAATTTGGGAATTACTACTTTGGGAGAGACAGGAGAATTCCCAGAAACTCAATCTGAAATTAGTGATCAGCAGATCATAGAGAGGTTGGGGAAAAAAAGCTTTGGCTTTCCCAAGGGGAGACAAGATGGAAGGAAAACGGGGAATGCTGATGTTCTCCCTTCCTTACAGCCCACAAACATCCATGTGGGAGAGCTCCTGTTCTGGATGTTCCAATTCCTTCCTGCATTCACCTCCCAGGGCACACAGGTCAGGGGGATGCACTCACACAGCTCTAATTCCATGGTATTTTCCCTCTATACTCTGAACTGTCTCCCAACACCTCTCCCTAGAGTTGCTCCTGCCCTGTATCATATTGTCAGAAAATTCCCTGTTTAATCCACTCAGCTCATAAATCCAGAATCCAGCTCAAAATTGGCCAGACCTGGGCAGTAATCCCCCAAGAGTGAAATCCTGAAGTGCTGCCAGGTGATGAATTCAAGCTGCCAGGCATATCCAGAATGCTGTGACTTTTCCAAAGCCCAGGATCTGCCCACGGGCAGCCAGATGTACCCAGGGAACTGAAAAGGGCTGCTGAGCAGTGTGCAAGATGTTCCACCAAACTCACAGACTCTCTAGAAGAAAGGGCACATTTTGGAGACTCATCCAAGCCAATCCCACTTCTCCAGAACACACAGGATATTTCCAAGGGGGGCAGAGCTTGTTATTCCTTCTGCAACGACGGCTTTCAGCAGTGAGCACTTCACTTCCAGGCAAAAATGTCCAACCCAAACTACAGCTCCTGCCTGCCACAGCACCTGCACCATTTGCCCCAGATTTCTCTGAAATCCCTCTGCTTCTGCTTCCAGTATTTCTTTCAGCAACAGGAATGAAAGCCAAGGCAAACCCACAGCTCACTCTCCTTTCCTGATCAGTCCCTAAAGCTGCTGCCTCGTGTTTGCTGCAAACACCCACAGGGAATGCCCTGGGAATTGCAAAAGGCCACAGTTGTTTCTCACTTCATTTCTGAGAGGTCTGTGCAACCCCTGATGCCTCTTCCTTCCATCCATCCATCCATCCCTAACAAGAGCAGACTCAGGAACTTGCTCTGTCCTACCCCTGAGCTGGTATCAGCTATGAGAGAAAGCAATTTAATCAGACATAAATTCTCCCTGCTCAGCGACCTTTTACAGTCACAGCAGAGAATGACTCTGATGCCCAAATCCAAGCAGAGAACCAGGTAATTTTAAGTGAGGAGTACAGAGTCAGAGGTTGAGTCCCTCTGCACAAGGCTGGCTTGTCTGTGCAGCCCTGACCACATTCCTGCCCCATTCTCCTGGAGATGGCTCCCTTGGCACCGGCTGCCTTCCAACAGCAACAACTGCAAGGACAGCTTTGTGCCACATCCCACACCCACAGCACATCCATGAAAGGCCTCTCCTTTGTGTCTGGGCACATCCCAAAGCCAGGCCAGACACAGCCTCAGACACTTCAATGCTCTCTCTGTCATTCCTGAGAAACCACTTGTTCTCCTGCTGCCAAATCCTCCCAACCAGCCAGCCCCAAAAGGGGCTGCAGCCAGCACTGATTCCCCACCAGAAACTCTTCCCTTTCCCAAAGTTGTTTGCTTTCTTTGTTGCTTTAAAATGTCAGTGATTACTGAAAAACGATGAGGCACTGAGGGGAAAAAGCCTTCCTTGCAATAAATGTCCTCTTCAGCACCTCAAAAAAACTGGGAATTATTTGGGCAGCAGGAGGAAACAACAAGCACAAAAGACAATGAGTAAGCACCAAAACCCAGCACAATCTCATCTGAAGGAATCCACAAGCTTTAAGAGGCAACGGAGAAGAGAGAAGATCAACCTGAAATAATGCACACATACAGGAAAAAAATGCAGCCCAGGAGACCTGCACAATCAGGCTTCCCACAGCCTGTGTGGAGAGGCAGCAGAATAACTGGGAATATTTCTATTAAAGTGGCCATTTAGGATGCAGTGGGAAAGAGAAAGATGATGTTGGCTGCTGCATGTGGAACACAGAATGCAAAGGATCACATCAGCACAAACCCATCCCACTCCCACAGCTCGTGTCCTGCACTGAATTCCTCCAATTTGCTCTGAAAAACTCTCAGGAAGAGGGAGAATAATATTGTAAAGACAACATGGGTGGTGAGAGATAATAAATCATTCCCTATGACAAGAGATAATAAAGGATGAAGGTCTTCAGCACTAGAGAGAGAAATATGACAGAATAAAACTGTAATTTAAAGGAAGTGTGAACAATATTCTCTGATCACTTCTGCCAAGAGCTGGGGCATCAAATCCATCGCAAAAAAGCTTTAAAGCCTCTACTGTTTTCAATCCTCAGGGTAAATTCAATTAGCATAGAGAAAAACTGCAATTAAACCAGCTTGTGACCACCTCAGAGCTGGGAAGGGAATAATTTCCTGTTCTGTTCATGGCAGAAAATAATAATTTGTGTGCTGATAAAGGCAGTTACATATTCATTCCCAAGAAACCCCACGCCTCCCACACACTGCTCAGCTGTGTCCCTTTCTCCAGCTGCCCTGGAGAACTGGAAACAAGAGGGGAGCTGTGCAGGAACCTCATCCCTGTTGGGGAAAGGGGGCTGAGAAGCCAAGAATTGTCCCAAACTCAGAATTACAAGGCAAAATTTGTAACTGTAAACTTGTAAACTCTCAGTATTTAGACCCTGGAGTAAAAGCTTGCTTTGTAAAATACAAGTTTTAAGATTCACCCTGGCAACTAAACCCCATCCCTTCAAGATGTTAAGCCAGCAGAGTCCAAACACCACGATCTGCTGGAGATTTTCCTGCTCCAAAATTCCTCCTTCCCATCAAAGCTTTAATTGAGAGCAGTAATTCATTAGTAACAGCTGAAATGCTGTTATCTAAGATGATAAAGGCATTTATTCAGATGCTAGTAATCCAAAACAATCCTCCAAATAAATTTACTCATTGGAAGAGCACAGATTTTGTTTGGCAAAGATACTCAGCATCCTGTTTTACCAGTAATTTTCATTTTTAAAAAAAATTCCCTTTTATTCTAATTCTAAGTGTTGTCAGGCGTTCACAGTGACTGCTGACAAGCACCATTCATGGAGGAAATTCAGAATTAAACTGATGTAAGAAAAATCAAATTTATTCCTATAATCACACCCAAATCTACTGTCTGTCAAGTCACTCCTTACACCAAGCAACCAAAGCTGTTAGAAATGGCTTTTTATGGAAAATACCACCAGTGTAGCACAATGCAAGTAACAGCAAATAAGTTTTTGAGGGTTTTGTTGGGTTAGGTTTTCATATTGTTTTTGTAACTCCAGCTCAGCTCACAGAAACTTCTAAGTCCTCTTCCTAACCCTTAAAAAGCAAGAAGTAAAAAGTCACATACCACTGATGGCACTCAGCACTCTGATCCCATTTCTGCAAGGCAAGTTCCAGCTCTTCTTTCCCTGGGAAAAAAAAAAGTAATCAGAGGCGAGAAATTCAGTTGCTTTCTCTCCCAATTTCTTTCTCTGAGGCTGTTAGAGTCACAGAATGGCATAAAGGTCATATATCTGTTAATTTGATAATACATTTGGCTTGAAAACATCCCATAAATAATTTCATCCTCTGGCAGATTCATAAAGCTGGAAACTAAGCACCTATTCATGGCTAAGAGGACTACCAACAACTTAAAATTCCATGTTTAAACGGCTCCATTGATTGCCAGGAAAGAATAATTGTATTAGCTATAGTATTAACTCACTCTATTTACTTATGGGCATAATAAAGAGGACAGAAATTACTTAGTACCTTTTGTTGCACCAATCTGCTGTAATAAAGGTGATTTTTGTTCTATTCTGACTTACTTAAAACCTCATAGGGAGTTGTGGAGGACCAGAAGGTCTCCCATGAGCCTCAGACATATTTAAGGCGGTAAAGTAGAGTGAAGGAATGAAATTAAAGCAACTCCTCTCAGCAAAGACTGAGAGGGGTTTTTTTGTATCTGTACAGAAAAACAAATATGTTACAGCCAAAGCTTATTTTAGATTCATTTTATTATTTGTTTTAATACCACAGAGGATATGGATGCCAGGCCTACGAACCAGCTTTAAGTAGGCCTCGGCCTATTTCTCCTCCTTCAGTAAGCACCGGTTTTCAACACAAACCACCCCGGCCTTGCTCCCTGCTCGCCTCCAACGCAGATTCTGGGCAAAAGCAACAAATGCAGGGTGGGGGAGGCGTGCCAGGGCATCCCTTACCCTCGCTGGCATAGGATCTCCTCTCGTCCGCGTCGGCCGTCAGCTCCCACATGTCGCTGTGCGCGCGCGCCAGGCGCCACAGGAACTCCCGCTGCCCCGCGTACTGGGGGAAAAAACACAAATATATCCTCAGGGAGCCCTGAGAGGGGCTCAGCAACTACAGCTCAGGGGGAAACTCATGCCTAGAGCTGCACGGGGCGGGGGTTTAAGTATGAAAATGCCCCAGCTGCGCAGGAACTGAAGGGGAGCGGCGGCAGAGGGAGTGGGAGGGCACGGTTGGAACTCGGGGAGCGGGGCAGGGATTGTCCCCTCGTGCTGGGCACCCTTCTCAGTTCAGGAAAGGCTCTGAGGGGCTGGAGTGTGTCTGGGGAAGGGCCTGGAGCATCAGGAGCAGCTCAGGGAGGGCCCTGTGGCTCTCCACGACTCCCTGACAGGAGGGTGCAGCCAGGGCGTGGGTCAGGCTCTGCTCCCAGGGACAGGACAAAAGGAAACTCATGCTTTGCCAGGTGAGGTTCAGGTCGGACATCAGGAGGAATTTCTCCACGGATAGGGTGATCAGTCGTTGGAAGGGGCTGCCCAGGGAGGTGCTGGAGTCTCCACCCCTGGAGGGGTTCAAAGAACAACTCGATGTGGCACTCAGTGCTCTGGCCTGGGTGACAAGGTGGGGATGGGTCACAGGTTGGCCTCTGAGTGAAGAAATTCCTCCTGCTGTGCAGCCTGCCCCGCCCCTGGAGGTGGAAAACACACCAAGGCACCTTTACCGCCAGCTTGTTGTTGAGGAGCAGCTGGAAGCCCTCCCTCCTGTCCTGCTCGTCGCCGCCGTGCAGGCGGTCAGCCTGCTCCAGGAGCTGGCCCAGCCCCTCCTCCTGCGAGGAGTCCAGGAGCAGAGGGTTCTCCTCCTCGGGGCCCAGATCCAGGGAATCCCTGCGCACAGTCCTCACTGTGTCACAGCTCGCCTCATCCTCCCCTTCCTCGCTCTCCCGCTCCGACTCCCGGTCGTAGTCGGACTCGGCGTTGGCCGTGGTGTAACTTTGGGGGGAAACAAACCAACAGCAAATCAGTTTGAGGAGCTATTCCTAAGAGACTTCCCAGAGAAAACTGCACAAGCCAAGTGTCTCCAAGGTGGATTCCTTGGAACAATCTCACTGCTCAATATCAATGTCAGAAAGCTGAGGGATGAAAGTCACCCAGAAGTTAAGGCACAACTTGATTTTGAGAGCCTGGGCTGCTGGAAGGTGTCCCTGCCCAAGCCAGGGGGTGGAACTGGATGGGCTTTAAGGTCCCTTCCCATGCAAACCACTCCAGGATTCTAAGTGTCCCCACCTCCCCTGCACACCCTGCCAGCTCCTCTCTCTCAGCCCTTCTAACTTCAGCATAAGAGAATTAAACAGCTAAAAGCAGAGCCAGGACTATTCAGTTAAATATTTAGGATGATAACAGAAAACTTCACCAATCCATGTGCAAAACATAACCTGAGGGTGTCAGCCTGTTCCAGGAAATTTCAGGCACAACAGCTGTCCTGGCAACACCTTGTGCCCCCATCACCCTGAACATGAAATATTCAGGTACAGCTTGTACCCACTGCCACCTGAAAAGGTGCAGAACAGCGGGAAAGCCACCAGCAATATTTCCCAGGAGCAAGGAATCCAGCAAGGAGCCAGGGGATGAGCCACAAAGACACAGCACATGTGCAAAAACCCAGGGAATGATCAGCAGCTGGATTCATCAAACAAACCAGGACTTGGTTTAGGGGATTATGGTGGTGCTGGTGGGACTTGGTGACCTTGGAGGTCTCTCACAGCCTTGATGATTCTGTAAAGCTCAGATCAAAGCTTCTGAAAATGGCTAAAATGAAGCTTCCCCCACACCCAAGCTGGGAATTTAAAATATAAACCAGTGTTAGTGGTACTATAGCAGGGGGAGTCTACTTTACAGAGCCAGTTTCTTCTAAAACAAGACTATCTGTGCCCTTCACATTGACCTGCAAGCTCTTCACTACAGAAGAGACACAAATCAGCCAGCCATTTCAAAATGTGCACTTTAACACGTGGATTTTGTTGATTTCAGTGAGGAACTGCCCAAGACAACTTCAGCAGTTCTGCTGGAACTAAATTCCCTGCAGTGTGGGGCACTGGGTACTTCCAGCCCCCTTCTTTCCTGGCTGGATCTTCCTGCCAGGGACAGCCCTGTGGCCCTGCCTTTGTCTGGGGACACAGATAAGTGACCACAGCCTGTATCTGAAGGAGGCAGTGACAGGGCTTTGCCCACACACAGATAACAAGGCACGTTTGGCTATCAAAGTTTCACTTTCCTGAGAACCATCCCTAATTCTCAAGCACTTCCCTCTCTGCTCCCTCACCACAGCCTCCAACCCTCACCCAGAAATTCAAAAACCCCGCCACTTTGCACTGAAACATTTTAAGGCAAGAAATAAAGCATCAGCCTCACCACTGCAGAGGCAGGAAAGCAAGGATGCCATGCTGGAGATGACACTGAATTAATGGATAATTAACCCCAGCAATACGGGGGTGGGTACCACTGGCATGGCTCTGTCTCAGATTAAAAGCCTCATTTATTTACATTTCTTAACATTAATGACATTATTAGTTCTCTAGAGCACCTCACTTTCAGCAATTAAGCACAAACTCCTTGAATTCCCTCATTTCCCCATCCTAACCCAGATTTTACTGGCAGCTGGCAAGGTTTCAGTCCTTCCAGTGTCTTCTCCCAGGCAACTCCTACGAGATGCTGCTAGTCCAAACCCCCTGAAAACTCTTGGTGATTTTTTTGGGCATTTTGTGTATGAAATTGGAGAAGCTGCCCATGTCCACGTGGTTTACAAAATGAAGCTGAGATGTGGGTTCTTTCTTCTGAATTTCACTGAAAGAATTCAACTGTCAGCAAGGAACACCTGGCTGAAATTTATCTCTTGGGAACAGGCTTGTTCTTCCTCCCACGGCCTGCTCCAAAGCTTCAGTAGTTTTTTCCAAAATTTCCATTTCCTACCCTGAAAATGTCACTTTTCAAGTACATTTACATCTCTACCAGACAACACTGCACACCAAAGGCAGCTGGTCCTGGCCAGACTGATATTACACCTATTAGTGTAGAACCAGAGCGAGAAATGAATATGATTATTCCAGTTTTAAATCAGCTGAGAGCTGTTAATCCACTAATCCTCACACTGGTCATTACAGCTAATTACAGATTTTAATTAAAATGTAAGGACTCCTCCAACCATCACTGGATGCCCCATAAATTAAGGAGGTTTTGCAGTAAAACACAGCCCTGTCCCCTCAGGAGGTGCCTTCTCTGCACCTTGGGATTCTGTCACAACTGACAGAATCTATGATCTGAGGACAGCCAGGGCTGGGCTGTGTGGACAAAACCTCCATTTCTCAGCAGTTTTACAAAATCCATTGTCAACCTGATGACTCAGTGCATCTGTTGATACCCAAAGAGCCAAGTCCTATCTCCAGAACCAACTCCAGAGTTTTTAAATCTGTCCTGCAGCCTCATTCCCTATTCCACCACCATGAATCACTCATTCCCTAACTTCCCTCTCATTCCAACACCCACCTGAGCTGAATGAAGCCCTACAACTCACACCAGCTCTCTGCAGCCTCACCAGCTCCAGGGATTAGAAATAAACACTGCAATGACACGAGTTCAGCTGAACTGTCCTTTGCCCTGGCAGGACAAATCCCTGCTGCCAAGTGCCAGCTGGCACCAGCTCCCAGGTCCTCTGGCTGTCCAAATTCCCCCTAAAACGCTCCCACTGGTATCAAATCTCTCTTTAAATGATGCTTCATTTTTAACTGCCCTAGGAAAACGTCTGTGGCAGCATCACGAGTTTTGGGACGCACTTCCATACCCCAAAAGTTACAAAATCGGTCTGATTGAGGCAAAAAACAGCAGCACTTCCCCCCAAAAAATCAGGAATCACATGTGCAGAACTCCTCACCTGTCTAACATGAATAAACCTGCAGCTATATTGGCATTTTTTATGATGTTCTTACAGCACACACGACTTTTCTGTCCTGTGCAGAGCCAGAACTTAGACCTTGATGATCCTCCTGGGTCCCTTCCACCTCAGGATATTCCCTGATTCCATGATTTTATCATTTTCACCTGATTTTAAACTCTAAGAACTTAACACAACTGATCAGTGTGACACACTGAGAAAACTTCCTTGCTGAGGACATTTTAGTTCACTAAAGACATTCAATTAATAAATTTTTAATCTCAGGTTTTCCAAACACTCTGAAGTAAATATTTTTATATATCCATGTGTGTATATATATATAAACCATACCTAAATATAAATATATAAGCACATATGCACACACATATATATAAATATATATATACATTAATATAATATATATTGTTTAGGAATTTGATTCTAAACTCTCTCTCACTCTAGTCCTAGGCTGGACTTGTACTTCCCTTCTTTCTGCAAGGTTTCTTAACCACATTATTCCTTTAAAAACACTCCAAAATATATATTTTTTTGGTTTTTCTTTCTCTGAAAGTCAGGATCATTGCAGATCTCTCAGTCTGGCCCTGGCAGTAACACAATTACCGTAATAAAAGCAAATTAGAACACGCTGTGGGGAACGAAAAAAATCCCTTTTTTATGTTATAAACTGACCAGATGTGGCACCAAAACCCCTAAAACATCTGGCCCAGTGCTCTACTCACCCCCCTTCACTCTCTCCATCATCTGTGTTGACATTCCCAGAGCTGGCTGTGAAATAAATGGAGCTGGAGCCTGTGGAGTCACTCCTGTCCCTGGAGAAGGGGAACCTCCTCCTGCGAGTCACTCGCTGGGTTTCTTCCAGGTGGGTCCTTGAGGAAGGGAAAAAGAAAAAGAAATCAATATTTGGCAGTGAAATACCTGCTGCTTCCTTTATCCTCTCTCCAGCAGAACCTGCTCCATTCCCTTCATATCCCAAGAATTCACAACATTTACTCCCATTCATGCGAACATCCCACTCCCAGGGAGCAGATGTTGCAATCTGCAGGGAAAGCAAGCCCTGCTCCATGGACAATCCATATAGAATCCATACATGCCACATTCAGCAGGAACTGGACTGACAGGACACAGAGCAATGGGCTCACACTGAAAATGGGGTGGATATTGGGAATGGATTCCTCCCTGTGAGGATGGTCAGCCACTGGAATGGATTTCCCACGGAAGCTGTGGCTGCTCCATGCCTGGAAGTGTTCAAGGCTGTGTTGGACAGGGCTTGGAGCAACCTGGGATAGCTGAAGGTGGCTGTAAGGTCCTTTCCAGCCAGAGCCTTCCAGGATCCTGTGGTTTTCCTGTGCCAGGGAGTGACTGATCCGAGGACAGAGGCAGGGATTACCTGACGTCCCCCACGATCTCCACTGCCAGGTGCTGGAGGCTGTTCCTCAGCTCCTCCACCTCCCTCCTCAGCTCCACGAGGTTCCTCACCACGAAGTCCAGGCGTTCCAGCACATCCAGCTGCTCCTCCTGCCCCAGCAGAGGGCTGGGCACGGCTCCAGCACCCACATCTGTTGGGATCAGCGCTCCAGGCACGGCCTGGGCTGCACCAGAGCACAACAACCTCATTAGATCCAAATGGGAAAGATCCCACAGGGGAATCTGATCACAACTCTGTTACATTTGGATGGGATATTGGGAAGAAATTCTTCCCTGTGTGGCACAGGGAAGCTGTGGCTGCCCCATCCCTGGAAGTGTCCAAGGCCAGGCTGGACAGGGCTTGGAGCAACTTGGGATAGTGAGAGGTGTCCCTGCCCATGGCAGGGGCTGGCACTGGAGGAGCTTTAAGGTCCCTTCCAACACAAACCATTCCATCGTTCTATGATCACTGTGAAAAAACACAGTTTCACTTCCTATTCCCAAGTTCCACACAGACATGGACAAAACCTAGCAAGTTCAGGGTTCTGAATCAGTATTCCTGAAAGTCCAGCATCCCAACCTCATTTTCCCCTATGCCAGCCCCATTCCCTGCTATTCCAATCCCATTTCTCCCTATCGCCTCCCTATCCTCCCCTATCCCGATCCCATTCTCCCTACTCCAGCCCCATTTCTCCTTATGCTTCCTATTCCAAAATCATTCCACCCACTCCAGCCGCATTTCCCCCTATTCCAACCGCATTCCAGCCCCATTCTGCATATTCCAATTCCATTCTAACCCCACTCCTCCCCATCCCATTTGCGCCACTCCAGCCCCACCCCTAACCCATGTCCCCCATTCCAGCCCTACTCCCTCTATTCCAACCCCATTCCGCGCAGGAAGG
>VZRZ01006996.1:18916-49996 GCA_013398175.1 Climacteris rufus
ACCTGGACATGGACAGGAACGGGAATCGACACCTGGACATGGACAGGAACAGGAATCGACACCTGGACACGGACAGGAACAGGAATCTACAGCTGGACATGGACAGGAATGGGAATGGGAATCTACAGCTGGACATGGACAGGAACGGGAACGGGAATCGACACCTGGACATGGACAGGAACGGGAATCTACAGCTGGACATGGACAGGAACGGAAACCTACACCTGGACATGGACATGTCCCTGCACCTGTGTCACCCTCCACAGATGTCACCGCCATCCTCCAGGTGCCGACTTCACAGAAATTCCCGGGAAAACCCCTCCAAGGCTGCCGGCTCTGCACCTGTCCTGTCCCACCTGGCACGTGGTGCTGACAACACCTTGCCCTGGGTGTGGGAAGAACAGACCCCGTGTTTCCACACAGCCCAGCATTCCGTTATTTCTCCCACACTTATCCAAGAAGGAATCCAAGCCCTTTTCCTAAAAAATGATTTCCAGGGAGACCTGGTGCTGCGCTCCCTCCCTTGAACCCTTTTGAAGCGGTGGAGAACATCACAGGCTGGGGGGATGTGGGATTGAACCCCGCTGGATTTGGTGTTCAGCTTCCAGCAGTGAGGGGCAAATGTGCCAAAAAATGGGAATTTGGGATGCCCAAGGGAGCTGAGTGGGGCAGGGTTAGTGTAGTGAGGGAGTTGGGCATGGGGCTGGTTGTGGTAGTGGGGGCACAGAGCCACCGGTTCTTGGGATGAGATAATGGATTTTAGGTGAGGAATGGCCAATCATCCCAAGCCTTGGGGGTTGGAATTGTCCCTTCTACAGGAAACACGGTGGATGGTTACAGTCCTGGTGGGATCCCCCAAGAAGTTTCCCCCAGAATCACTGCAACTAGAAATTGCAACTTTTTCTGGAAGAGCCAAAGGATTCCTTAGGAAAAGGCACCAGTCAGGAGAGAGTGAAAACCAAGCCCTTTGTGTGCTCCCTGCTCCCGGGACTGTGGGTAACAGCAGGATTTGGGTAGAGCCAAGGAACCTCTTCCTTCCCTTTATCTGAATTCTTGGGAGCAGTTGGGAGCCAGCCCAGCCCGAGGAGAGCTGGGAGCAGCCAGCTGGGAGCCAGAGGGTGATAAGCTGCTTTGGGATGATGGATGGCACTTCTGAGATCCATCAGCGCTCCAGCTGCCTCCCAGACTTTGGTATCTCCTCAAGAAATTCAATATGAAAATGTTGTGTGCAGCTCTGCTCTCATTTCCCTCTTTTTTCTTTACTATTTTTTTCCCCAGGAAAGAGCCGTGTAAGAGTCAGACCAAGAGCTGGGCAGGCTGCCAGAAGCCCGGAGAGTTTTCCTTTAATTTCTGGAAAGGTCTGGGTTTCACATCCTTGCTATTCCCTGTGGCTGACAGGCTGGTAACCACAGACCACACATGCCCAGTGGATGTCCAAAGGGATCATGGATTATGGGAATCCTGTCCAAATCCAACCCAAGTGGGTGAAAGGTGCCAGTGGTTCATTGGGAAACAGGTTTGCACTGGGATAGGAGAGCTATGAGCAAACATTCCAGCTGTTCCAGGACTTGGGGAAGAGCCTCCCGAGGGTGGGAATGATTGAAATGAGCTGATGTTTAACCCGTGGGGGGAGGTATCCCATGGACAACTCCAAATGGACATACTGGGATATGTGGGGCTTGTTTTAGGAAGAGGAGTCCATCAACCTCTGGGTTTTCTTGGATCTCACCAAACCCAACCAGAGGATTAATGACGATGTCAATAATAATAAATAACAACAACAACAACAACAACAAATAAATATTAATAACACATTAATAATAACAGTTTGCAGCACCTCTGCCTGTCCCAGTCCCACAAAATGAGCTTCTCCTCAAATTGTGAGGGGATTTAACTCTCCATGTTCCCAGATAAAAGGGAACAGCCAGCAGAAAAACAGATTTTTCCCAAAAAAACATTGGTAATGCTGAACATGCTGCTTCAGGGCAATGTTTGGCCGGACTGTGGGGTGGGAGCTGGGATGCTCTGCAGGGCCCAGGGCTCCCCATTTGCTCTGTCATCTCCCAGTCCTCAGGTCCCTGCTGTCATTTCCTGGTCCTTTATCTCCCTGCTATTAATTTCCTGTTTCTTCATCTCCCTATCCATCATCTGCCTGTCCATCATCTCCCGTCCTCTGTCTTCCTGCTCATCATCTCCTGTCCTACATCTCCCTGTCCTCCACCTCCCTACCTGTCAGCCCCTGGTCCATCCTTTCCCTGCTCATCATCTCCTCTCCTTTTTTTCCCAGTCCATCATCTCCTGGTCCATCACCTCCCTGCCCATCACCCTCTGTCCCCTGCTGCTCCATCACGTCCTGCCCACCCTCTCCCTGCCCAGCCCTTTGCAGGCGGGCAGAGCCAAGATCCCGAGGGATCCGTCGGAGCCTCCCGGTGTCCCCCCCCTGCCCACTGACCCCTTTGGGAGCCCTTTTTCCCTCGGCATTGCCCGGGGGCGGTGGCGGCGGGGCGGGACCGGGGGCGGCCCCGGGCAGGGTCCCCCGGGAGCGGCGCTGGAGCGGCGGAGCGGAGATGCCGTACCTGCTCGTTAGCACCCAAATCCGCCTGGTGAGTCCCGGCGGGACCCCCGGGGCTGGGGAATTCCGGGGGGCGGGCAGGGACTGACCGGGATGAGCGGCCGGACCCTCTCAGTCTGCGGTGCCCCGCTGCGATCCCGGGATGGGATATCCCCGCTGCTGCTGGGGGACTCGGGGGGTCAATCCCCGGTGCTCACCCCCGGGAATAGGGGCATGGAGAGCCTCTCAGTCCCCACAGCCCGGCTCTGCTCCCCCCAAACCCTCCTCTCCCAAACGGCGACTCACTTGGGAAACTTGTGGCAGGATCCCAGGAACGCCAAAGGGACGGCTCCGCGCGTTCTCGCAGTCGGTTTTCCCTGTCCCCAAAAAGCCATTCCAGGGTGGAAAACGCGGCCAAGGGAGTGGATGTGGCGGTAGCAGGGGCTGGCAGGAGCGGGGCACTGGTCGGGGTCGCTGGCTGGGAACACTGGCCAGGATCCCCGTCTGGGAATGCTGGCGGGATCGAAGTCTGTCGCTATCAGATAAAGCCACAAAGGAAGCCTAACTCCCTGGCTCCGGCAGCATCCACATCCTGCAGGACTCCGCCGGAGCCCACGGCCATGTGTTTCTCTGGGTTTTCCCTTTTCCCGACAATCATCCCTCTGAAAGCCCAAATATGCCGGCGTGGTTTGGGGCAGGAAGGGGGGACAGTGAAAACAGCAGCTGAGCAAAGGGAGGGAGTTGGGTGGTGGACACTGCTGCTGCCACTGGAGATGTCCTGTTACAGCCCAAAGGGAACAGCAGTGGGTGGGGAAGGGGGATGTCTGAGGATGCTGCACCACCAAAGCCTCTGCTGGCAGCGACATTGAGGATCATACAAATTGATTGAGGGATTATGGACGGGGCACATGGATTACGGCACTGGAGGGAACAGCCTGCAGCAGCAGAGCTCAGTCTGCCCTCCAGAGACTTTGGAAGCTCTGCTCTTTGCCCAAGGGGCAAAGCAAACATTTCCAGCCTGACACCTGGCATCGAGCTGAGGCTGGAAACTTCCCATGCTGGCCTTGCAGGGCTGAGCAACTGTGTTTTCCCAGCAGTGGCCAGGACTGAGATCCCCTCCGAGGGCATCCAGGTGGCTGCTGGCAGTTCCCTGCCCAACAGGGCTCTCACTGGAGCTGTGCTGGGAGCAGGGGGTGGCAGTGCCACCACGTGTCACTCACCCCTCTGTGCCTGCCCTGCAGGAGGTTGGGCCCACCATGGTGGGCGACGAGCACTCGGATCCCCACCTGATGAGCATCCTGGGGGCCACGAAGAGGAACACGCTGGGCAACAACTTGTAAGTCCCCCTCTCCTCCTTTCCCCAAGCAAATGGGGAACAGTTTCACTCCTGGTGTTCCCCCACAGCACCTTCCAGCTGTGCAGTTCCTCCCAGGACTCGCAGGTGTCCATGGGCTGCTGAGCCCTGGGGTTGGAGCTGCTTCCCATAGTGTCATCCCTGAATCCAACCCCTCTGCTGCCATGTTCCCAAGCTGTGGATATTTGACATTTCTCTGTGTCCCCACTCTGCCAAGTTTGACCCCAGCCTTTGGCCAAGTGCCACTCAGAGACATAACCAGTGCCTTTCTCAGGGTTTGGCCTTTTTCCTTTTTTCCTCGTTGGATATCCCACTTCTTGGTTTTCCCTGGGAAAAAAAAATCACCATCAATCACCCCAAAGGCAAACGAACCCCAGAGAGGAGCAGCTCAATGCCTCAATGCAGCTCACAGCACATGTATCCCATGTGCTGTGGTGTGGAGTAGGAGGAAAAGGACAAGGTGTTAAACAGAATGGGCATCTCATCCCAACACATTCCCAAACTTCCACGGAGCTGGGAAAACCTACTCAGCACCAGCCTGGCAAACACCACGGGCTGGATCCCCGGCTGCTGCAGCATTAAAATCTGAGAGGGGTGGGAGCTTTTAAAGACTGAGGAGATAAAATATAAATATTGAGGGGGGGCCCCCCATCCCAGCTGAATTCCTGGGGGGGTTTGCCAGGCTGATCTGACTCCGTGCTGCTATTGCCAAGCCCGTGGGTGGGCCGAGATTGGCAGCAGCGCCGGCGTCGTGCTGCCACCCGCCGCGTCGAGCCCGCAGTTATGCAACGGGACGGGGGGGAGAAACACAACAGGCTCCAAGAAGGACCTGGATGCTGAGAGATTTGGGCAAGGATTCCTGGGATTCAGGTGGAAAAGGAAGGCAAAGGCATAGGAATGCCTCTGTGGTTCCTGCCCCAGCAGCTGTGGGAGCTGCAGAGCCGTGAGGAACCGGAGCGCTACGTTCTGCTTGTTTGGGAGAAGGGATCTGAGCTTCCTACAGGATCTCCCTGGTGGATTCACCACCTTTCTCCCCTCCCTGTGGCCTGGAGCGTTTGGAGCTCCTCCTGCCCCACCTGCTCCTTGGCAGGGCCTGTGGCACAGCCGGGATCTCCGCTGCGTCCCACGGCGCGTCCCTGCGGCACAGCACGTCCACAGCGAGGGGGGAAAGGCCCCTGGCTGCAGAGTGGCTGCTGGCACCCCGAGAGCACAGCCATGTGCCAGAGCCTGGCCACCTCCAGCTGAATCCCAGGCAGGGCTGGCAGCTCCAGGATCTGCACCATGGCCGAGGGGGATTTTCCATCCCCAGCTCCTTCACGAGCACAGCCCGGCTATGGACGCTGCAAACCCCCTTCCTGTAGCACTGTGGGCCACAAAACTTTCACCACGGCTTTGGAGGGAGCCTGAAGGAAAAGCCTGAGCAGCAGGGACCTGCTGGGGAACTGGGGTGTACAGGTGAAGCACTTAATTCCCAGTAATGAGGGAGCACAAGGAGCCTGTTCTGCAGCTCTGCACAGACAAATAGCCCCTCATTAAGTCCCACGAGGTGTGGGGAGCAGGGAAGTGATCCCTGCCCTAAAAATCACTGCATGTGGAGGATGCTCCTGCCCCATTCCTGCAGGTGCAGCTCTGGGCTCTGCAGGTTTGGCACACCTGGAGGCAGAGCTTGTGCCAGGGCACAAATCCTCTCCAATCTGGGATGACTCCTCTTTTCCCTGCTGGTGTTTACCTGGAAGAAAAGGCTTTGCAGGTATCCCAGCCCCTGCATCTTGGCCAGATGCACACAGAGACAGCAGTGTATCTGACACCTACAGTGTGCAATCTTCACTTCCCTCAACACAGAGCTGTGATAAAGCCCTGGGAACTCTTCCCTCCTGCTTTTAGCTCAGCTACTCTGTTTTTTAGGTTCCTACAAATCCCTGCCTCTGCTACTTCCTCTGAATAATAGGAATAATATTTACCAGCTCCCACTCTGAATCTGGAGGGTATGTGGCAACCCTCCTGGAGAAAGCACAGACTTCAAAGACACTTATAATAATGCACATTATCTTTACACCACATCTATAATTACAGCCAAGTACAGTCTGTCTTGAGAAACTGGAAAATCTCTCACATCTCGGGGTGATTTCGTGCTTTAAAGCACTCCCAGCTCCAGCACGGCTCCGAAATCCAAGCAGGAGCAGTTTTGCAAAGGTTTTTGGATCTTTTTTTTATCATTATTAGTAGGAAAAACAGGAGAGGCTATGTTAAGGTGCCCAAACAGGATCCCCAGGGATCCTGCAGCCCGTCATCATCCACTTATCTGGCACTGCGAGTCAGCTGGAGCTGAGCTGCTCTGGGCCTCATCCCAAAAGCCCTGTCAAGGGAAAGCCTGGCACATCCAGTGCCAAAGGTCCCCCTGGCCAGCTCAGCTCTGCTGTCCCCACCCAATTCAGCCCAGTTTGTGTCCCTTCACTGGGGAGCAGTGTCACAACCCTCGAGCTTCTGCAGAGGAGCAGGCTCTGGGACTGAGAGGAAGGAATTTGGGACAGCTTCTGCTCCAAGCACAAAGCCAGCTCAAACCAATGAGGAATTAGAGCTGGACAAGGATCCTGGTGTCAGTTCCCAGACACCCAGGCAGTGCTGGGGCTGGGGAGCCTGGGCTTCACCTCACCTGGCACCTCCGTGCAGGACGGATGACTACTGCCTTTCCAAAGGTTTTCCACCTCTTCCAATCCCCAAATTTCAAGTCTCTCAAACCCACCTAGCTTACAGACATGCTCTGACACAGCAGAACCTTGGGATTTAATTCCTTAGAAAAACTTGAGTCATTCCTCCCTGCTTTGCTCAGATTCCCCTCCTTCTCCATGAATTCCCAGGTATGTTTAAAACGTCCTCACCTGTTTCTACCTGTGAACCCTCTGCTGCAGTGCCAGCCCAGTTACTGAGCAGCACGTGGCTCTGGCCAGCCAGCCCCTGAGCCACATTCCCAACCATTTCACCTGATCCTTCCCTCCTGGCCAGGCTTCCCGTGGTTTGGCACCGTGGGCTGTGCCTTCCCCTGCGGTTAACCGGGGCGCTGCGTCACACACGCCTGGGCCAGGTGTGGCTGTTCCTCTCACAGGGGTCAGCAGCGAGGCAGACTCGCTTCCAGAGGGAAATTCCCATCTTTCCCTGCCCTAGCTCACCTTATTGCCATCTTTCCCGGGTGCAGCTGTGAGTACTACGTGAACGACGCCCCGCGCGTGGTCCTGGACAAGCTGGAGAGCCTCGGCTACCGCGTGGTCAGCATGACCGGCGTGGGCCAGACCCTGGTCTGGTGCCTCCACAAGGAATAGCCAGGGAGAATCCTGCCTTCCACCCGGACAACATCCTGCTGGAGATCATCTCATGGGACTGGTAGCAAAGCTTTCCCCCTTCATTCCTTCCTGTCCCAGGCCCCAGGCACTCGGGTGAGGGGAGGAACAGTGCAGAGGCAGGGGAATGTTGCCATGCCTGTCGTTTCCCAGGAGCAAGTGGGGGAAGGTATGCCCAAAATCAGGCAGAGGGAACAGATGGCTCCAGCTCTGCCTTCAGCGGGATGGCAGTCTGGCAAATTCCAGCTTTTTTACATTTTAATCACCTATTCAGCATGCCTTGGAGGAAGCTCAGCAACAGAGCTGCCTGCTTCCTCCTCGGGCTGCCCCACACAGCTCCGGGCCTTCTCCTGGGCCAGGAAGTTATGAGGGGACACCAGGCATGGGCAGCACCCCATCTCATCCCTGAAATCCAAGGGGGAACCACTAAACCTACCCCAGTGCTCTGAGAATCCCTTCCCTAGACAGCAAGGCAGCAGCACCATCAGCCTTCCAGATCCCAGAGTGCCTAACACAGGGTTCCCAAAGGAACACAGAAAGCTTGTGTGAGTAACCCCAACACTGCTGGAATGGTTGGGGCTGTGTATGGATCCTGCTGTGGGGGTAACACCAATAAAACATTGCTCCAAAGAGACCAATGTCCTTCTGTGGGTTGTTTAAAGCTGTTGCCAAAGCCTTCTGGGTGCACGGCTCCCGGACGAGCTTTCAGGGATTAAAAGCTCCAAGGTTTGGTGTTCTGATGGCACCTCACACCCTGCTCTGGGCACACACTGATTCCTGTACTCTGTGAGGCTCAGACAGCCATTCCTTCCCCAAACTTGGAAAGGGCTAACGCCCACAATCCCTGGGAGTTTCTATTCCCACAACACCTTTAAAAAAGGAGGTTTATTGACTTAAATTAAGAAACAACTCTGAGGGAGGGGTGGAGGGGTGGGGAGAAGCCATACTCTCATGTTAAGTGTGGGACTCTTGCTCGTCTTCCCTCTGGAGCTGCTCGATGAGCTGCTGCCTCTCGGCCGCCTGCCGCATCCTCATCATCACCAGGCTCTCGTAGTCCCGCTCCGACACCACCGACGCCTGCCAAGGAGCAGGAAACACACACAACCCCTCAGGGACAGCACACACCCCCAGCCCCCTCCCCCAAAATGCCCCTCACAACATGGGCATTCCAAGCAGGAAGCAGTTTGATCCCGCAGGAAGAGGGTGAGGTTATGGGGGATAAGCAGGGTTCGGTATTAAAATGATTATAAAAATAACCAGTGATAAGTGTGGATGGTCAGGAAAGTGGGACACACATGGAGTCTGCATTCCTGCTGCCAGAGCTGCTCCCTGCTCTGGGATGGGGCATTGTTTTGGATGACAAGCTCACCCTGCACCTACAACGTTGGGGCCCGAAGTCCAGCTTACACTTCAGCCATTACAAAGGCTAATACCATAAAAAAATCAAACCTTTGGGGATTAGTCATGGAAGTGAGTAACTTCTAACTGTCTGAGAGTGCTGTGGCCCTGGCACAGGGTGCCCAGAGAAGCTGTGGCTGCCCCTGGAAGTGTCAGAGGCCAGGCTGGATGGGGCTTGGAGCAACCTGGGGTAGTGGAAGGTGTCTGTGCCCCTGGCAGGGGGTGGGACTGCACAGGCTTGAAGGTCCCTTCCAACCCAAACCAATCCATGACCCTAACAGTTGGAATCAATAATCTCAGAAGTCTTTTCCAACCTGAACAATTCCGTGCTTCTACACATCTGCAGGAAGAAAGCCACCAGGGATGTTCCCAAACCTGACACAGGAATGGAATAGTTTCCCAAAGCTCCTGGAGCCTTCCTGCTGCCTGTGGCAGCAACTGTCACGTCAAGCCAGCAGATTGCAGACTCTGCCTAATGAACGTGGGCAGCACCTGACAGCTGCTCTGGCTTCCAAAGCCACTCCACACTAGTAGGTGGCCGTGCTATTTTGGATGTATGAAAGCACTGCAAGCACTTGGAAATATCCAGCTCGTTCCTTGACAGTTCAGGTGGAAATGAAAGTGCCTTGGCAGAAGGTGAATGGAAAAAAAAACCCCTTCATATTCATTTTTCTAGGAAGTGGGTTAAGTGGTGATTTCAGAGAATCATGGAATCACAGAATGGTTTGGGGCGGAAGGGATCTTAGAGATCATCTGTTTCCATGGGGCAGGGACACCTTCCACTAGCCCAGGGTGCTCCAAGTCCCATCCAACCTGGCCTTGAACACTTCCAGGGATGGGGCAGCCACAGCTTCTTCGGGCATTTAAGGATATCTCAGGGAGCAGAAGGGATACAAAGGCAATGGAAAGGCTAAACCAGACTGTGCATGAGAATGGGGCGAGTGCAATTCGCTACCACGTGCCAGCAAAGTGGTAATGAAAGCCCACAACAGATAAGGAAAGTGTGGGAAATTAAGAGTCTAATTGGTGTCTTAGGAGCCACAGGAGTGAAATGACCTTTGGGTACTGGCAGCACCAGTGTCTGAGAAAGCACTGATGGTATCAGCCCTCAGCAGCACAACCAGGATCCTTCCAAGTCCCCTCCACCAGCCCCAGGAATGTGCTGGGCTGGATGGAAGAGGCTGCGTGAGACTCATGCAGATGAATCACCCACACAAACCTGAAGCCCCACCTCGCTCTGGGACTGGGATTTAAAACAGCCAGGAGGTTGTGTGCAGCCTGCTTTGGGAGCTCTGCTGACACACGGAGCCCTCGCAGCGGCAGGAGGGAGAACAGCCCCATCCAGGTGGGCTCCCAGCACGTGCTCCCGGGCGCCTGAGCGTGGGCTGAGGCTGTGCCACTCCACACACACCTACTTCCTGCAATCCCGGCAATTACCACCCCAGCAAAACCCAGTTTGTGACGTGGCTGACTCAGCAAGGGCTTGGCTCAAAACAAACACATCCACGCAGGGAGCCGCGCACAGCCCGGCAGGCAGCACATGAAGGGGCGGCGGCGGCGGCGCTGGGCACCTCTGGCCTTCTGGGTCCAACCTGGCTGAATTCCTGGACTCCTGGCTGAGCTGCCCCTGGACTTGCTTCTTCATCCTGCTGAGCGTGGCAGGCACAGCTCTCCGAGCGCTCCAGCAGCTTCCCCTGCCCGCTCCGGCCTCGGGGCTGCTCCGACACGCCGTAAGTCTCCTTTGCATTCCATCCTCCCAAGGCTGTCCCCGGCGCTGTGGCTCCTGCATCCCCCTCTGCCTGCGTTCCCTGGGCTCCTCCAGCGGGACTGAGTCACCGTCTCGTTCCCAGCCACCCACGGCGCTTTTCCGGCGGTGCCCCTCCGCACAAGGTGCCCGGTTACCATGGCACCCGAGTGCCCTTCTGTTCTAGATGCCAGATTAGATCTGTTCTCATGGTGACTGTGCCTCTGCTGTTCCCCACCAGCCCGGAGCCGCAGCACACGTTCGGCGAGCTCCCTCACACACCGCCGGTCCTCTCCACTCCAGGAGGAGGCTCCTTAACATCCAAGCCAAGCCAACCGCTCCTTGCCACGGCGTGGAGTTTGCATTTCCTGCACTACCAGCCTCTCTGTTTTCCTTGCAGCTCCGGGAACGGGGCAGGAAGAGAAGAGGTTGTTCCTGTTGCGTGGCTTGTGCTGATCCCGGGGCTCGACTGCAGCACCTGCCTGTGAGGAGTCAGCTTTCCTGTCCTCCTCGCCTTCCCTCGGCATGGATACGTGGCGCAGAGGCTCCCTCAAGTCCACCACCTTCTTCAGACGCTTCTCCCTCAGGAGGCACAAAAAGCTGGGCAACCAAGTCATCATCCTGAACCAGAACAGCCACACTCTGGACAAGGACGGCCAGAAGAGGGAAGGCTTGAGGGATCTGAAGGACAAGTCCGAGTACCTGTCCTGCCAGAGTGAGCAGAACCTGGCCAAGGCACAAGCCCCTCCCAAGCCTCCCCGGCTGTACCTGGACAGTTCCAGCTGCCCCAACATCATCGATCGCACAGACTCCCACTCCGACCTCTCCTTGTCCGACGCCGCTCCGTACCACCGAGCCACTCCAACACACGAGGACCAGGCTACAGAGCACGGCACCTCCGAGGCAGGTTCCCAGAACGGCACCACTCTTCCCGACCTGGCCGACCCCTTCCTGTCCTTCAAAGTGGATTTGGGGCTCTCTCTCCTCGAGGATGTCCTGCAGACCCTCAGGAAACAGAACCCGCGGGATTACGCCATCTGAAGGTATCTGTGCTTCCCCACATCCCATCCACTCACTGCTGCTGCTGGTTCCTCTGATCCTGAGGAAGGAAGGATGCTGGAGCATGCCTGTTGTGTGTGGCCTGTTTTGTTGTCCTCGCCTCACCCAGCACAGACAATCCCTGTCCTTGCCAAGGAATGCTCTGGAGCAGAGCTCAGGTGAGAGCATTGCCTGCTGCCTCAGGAAACAGCCCACTCTGGACTGCACATCCCCTCCTCAGGGAAGACTGGCATTGGTTGGGAAAGACTTGTTCCTCTGGGCATGTGACACGGTGGGATAAGGCCACAGGGATTTGGCAGGGATCACTTGTGGAACAGGAGGCAGCAGCACTGCACCCTAAAGGCAAAGCTCTGAGGGCCAAGAGATGGGACCTGGGCTTTCTTCTCCCACCGTGTCTGGATGTGAAAAATCAAAGCTGTTCCTCCGTTTTTTCTTTTCCTCCTTGTGGGTTTCTTTTCCCCTAACTCCAGTGCAGTTGGCACTCCCAGCCTGGAAACAGGTAAGCATCCATGCAGGCTCCTGCTACAGCACCAGCAGCAGGTCTGTCCTCCTGGCAGGAGAAGAGATGTCTCTGACACTGCTGCCTCACGCATGCACTGAGCTCCCAGCTGTACAGACATGGAAGAATAAATGTATCTGTGACTGGAAGTGTCTGGCTGCCTCATTTCACTGGTGACAAGCCACAGAAATCCCAGGCACCAGGAGCACAGGGTATCAGAGTGGCCCAGATCCATCCCCCCTGGCACTGCAGGGTTTTATGAGGGAGGGGAACCAGTGTGGCTCTAGCTTTTCTGGGCTGGGAGAAGGACAGAGCTGCTGGGATTTGATTTTCCCCTGAGGAGAGCTCACACAGCTCAGGGCATGACAGAAACAGTTCCCCACTCTGAGCTGGACAGTGGGAAGGGCTCTGCCAGGCTGAGAACATTTTGGGCAGCATCAGGGTAAACTCTTGAAAGGGCACTGCAGAAACTACTGGGTCACCAGTTTGTACCTTTCTGATAGATGAGGGCTGTAATAAAAACCAACAATAATAAAACCTCCATGCCCCCAGATAACCAGGAGCTTTGGGAGTGGCCACAGCAAAGTGCAGGGACATTCCAGAGAAGGCACAGCTGGCTTTCACCCTGCAAGATTCACCTCCCAAAGTCAGATAATAGGAAACAAACTCTCTGAGACCTCCAAGGAGCTTAGAAAAGGTGCAAGAGGTGCCAGGCAGGAGGCTTTCCTCAGGGCTGAATGGCTGGGGAACTCTGGCAGGGAGATCCCACTGCAGGAGCAGGGAAAACCTTCCCAAAATTGGGTGCTCCATGCTGTTGGAATGGCAAAACAAACCATAACACAGCCACTGCTCTCAACAGCCTGGAGTAACCCTGGCCAAGCCACAGCTTTGGTAATGCAAGGGGAACTGGACCTGCTTGGCTCCAGCAGCTCTCCAGGGACTGCTGGAAAATGTGTACCTGTTGCTGTAGGGGACAATAAGGCTGTGGAAGCAGAGCAGCCTCCTCCCAGCACACCTTCCACCTGGGAACTGCTTCCACACCCCCTGCTTAGGGTCTGGCTGTCCTTTACCTGTGGATTTTGGCACTCAGAGGCTGCCTGGCTCTCCCAGGCAGGGAGTACCTGGCTGGCTATCCCAGGCAGGGAGCAGAGGATGAGTAGTGAGTGTGTTGCCATGAGAACACTGCAGGTTTGGGCTGTTTCCTGAAGCAGAGCAGGCAAGGAGCTGCTTTTGCACAGAGTGGGAACTGAATGGGGGTGGATTCAGACAAAAACAGAGAGGGGGGAGCAGATAGGAAGTGAGGGCAGCTTAAATCAGAATGAGATTAGCGCAGCCTGGAAGCAAGAACGTGGAGCCTGATGGCTGGGAAGCCAGGCTGGGTGTGAGAGGAAGAGGAACAGGGACCTGGGAGCTCACTCTGCACAGTTTAGAACTGGAGAGGATCAGCTGGAAGCAGATCAGCCAAGAGGAGCTGTTGCCACATCACAGGTTTGAGAAGTGTCCTAGTGGATGCAGCAGCAGGATTTGGGGAGGGTCTGGAGCAGGAACAAGGAAAAGGGGGAAGCAGAGCAGCTTGTAGATCCAAGGCTGCAGTGCAATCCAAGAAATTGCAGCTTCTTCCAGGTAAAAGCAGGAGAAAGGACAGCCAAGCACCAGCAGTGCCATTCCTGGGAAGGATGCAGGTCCCTGGCAGGAACTCCTCACCATTCCAAGAGCCAAGTGGGACTGAGGAGGCTGTGCTGGGCAGAGGTGAATCACCAGCACCATGTGCTGCTTTCCTGCTCTCCCTGCTGCCCCACCACTAATCCTGCACCCCAGGCAGACGCTGCACTTCCACACTAACAAGCTCTGGGCATGGAAACAGGCCAGGATAAACCAAGGGATGTGAACCCACAGAGGCTGGAAACCACTACTGAGCTCCAACTGCACCAGCAACCCCCTTTGGTAGGAGTGAGCCAGCTCTCACTCTCTACAAGTGAGAAATTCTCAAATAAAGTGGTTTGGATGCTGCTTTTTGCCCCAGGTTCCTTCCCAACACTCTGGTGAATCCCCTGTGGCTGCAGGACTCTCCCTGGTTCTACACAGACAGGATAACCATCAGGTACTCTGATGCATAAATACAAATATTATAAATAAAGTACTTAATAAAAAATCAAGAGAGGGAATGCCCTGAACAATCTCACAAGCTCCAAACATTTAGGGAGTGGACACAAAGAAGCAGTCACACAGGTTAAGGGCACTTTTACAGCACGAGGCAATGAGATTTCTGGATCTTTATACCAGAGGGCATCAAGAGCTTCTATGTGACCACAGCTACAGAGCACACTGAAATGCAGGATTCTACAGCAGCAGATTTCCATCCCCCTGCCCCTGTCTCCTCACCTGTGAGGTCCTGGGCTGGCTGGTGCTGTCAGGGAGGACAGTGCTGGCACGGCTCTGGGGCTGGCCCTCCAGCCAGGAAATCTTCAGGGGATTATTTAGCAGGCCAACTTCATTCTTCACAGCCATCTCCTGCCAGGGAAAATGTTCTCTCATCACCACCTGAATTTCAGACCCTCTTCCCTCACAGGTCACTAAGAATCATGGTCCCATCTCAGACTGGCCTCAAGGCCAAGAAGGGCACAAACAAGATCCATCCCTGGAAGTGTCCAAGGCCAGGTTGGATGGGGCTTGGAGCAACCTGGGACAGTGGAAGGTGTCCCTGCCCATGGCAGGGGCTGTGACTGGATGATCTTTAAGGTCCCTTCCAACCCAAACCATCCTGTGATTCCATTCTGTAGGACCTGTTTGAATTAGCACCCCTCCAACCCAAACCATTCCATGACTCTCAGGTGCCCTACATGAGAAGCACCTTTATGGTCCATACCTCTGCCAATCCTTCTGATAAACAGGTCACACACAGTGCTGGGGGTTTTTATTATTTGGATATGAGTGAAAGAACAACTAGCAAGGAAAATAGACTCTTGAAGAGCTGAAGTTGATGGAACTACTAATACTTAAGGTAGCTGATGATTTCTGCTCCCACAGCCCCATTATAACTCACAGTGAGTCAGGACATTTTGATTTATTTTTCACTGCAAATGCCTGATACCACCTCCAAAACATATAAGCAGAACTCCAAGGTAACTCACCTTCAGAGAGAGCTGATTCAATGCTCAGTGCCTGATTCTTAAGGCACTGCCTCTTCCCTCAGCCTGTCCCATGCACAACCTGTTTATGTGCCTGCTCTCTGGGTTTGTGCCTCCAGCCCTGCCACTCCCTTCGTGCCTCTGTGCCTTCAGACTCTCATTACCCTTCTCCACTGCCTTAATGACAGGGCAGTGGCAGGGCTGTCACCCTGCCCTGTGCCACCCCCAGCACCCCCAGCCAGGGGCTCTGCACACTCACAGCTGCCTTCACTGTGGCAAATTCCACCACTGCACTGCCAGTCTTCCTGCTGGAGATCAACAAATTGAGCACATCTCCATACTGGTGAAAGAAAGAAAGAAAGGAAGGAAAGTTAATTACAGAGCCAGGAGAGATGTCAAGTTCATTTATTAAATGAACACAAAGAGAAAACAGGTGTTTTCACAGACATGAGGCTTAGGCTGTCACTGTTTCTGTCCTGCTTCCATTGACCCCAACCTGCTTTCAGTCCTATCCCTCCAGGAAATAATCCTGGGGAGGCATGGAGCTACACACTTGGCTTCCAGCAAGCCCCAGTGCAAGAGGGCTGCTGAGCTCAGAGCCAGAGCTCCTTGCACAGAGGGAAAATAAAGATGCCAGGCTGGGATTAATCAGATCAAAGGCTTGTCTGTGCCTGTCTCTGCACTTCCCCACAGCAGGGATGTGGAGTGCTTGCAGGGAAGGAAAAGTGCACCACAAGCACAGAGCCAGACTAAGTGGGCAGGAAGCATCCAGTGGGAAGAGTCTGCAGTTGCTCTGTTTCAGCAGGAGTCCCTGCTGGGAGCCAGGCAGAGCTGTTAGCTGGGAAACAGCTCTCAGATCAAAGGATCAAAGTTGGATCTGATGATCCTAGAGGTCTTTTCCAACCCTAATGATTCCGTGATTGTGCTGATGATCTGAGAACTGCATGAGAAAGCTCAACAGGGACGAAGATGAGCCACTCCAGTTTATAGCTTCTGAGGGAATGGAGGGAGAAGATGAAGGGGAATGGCTTCAAACTGGATGTTTACATGGGATTATTGGGATAAAAGCCTTGCCTGTCAGGGTGGTGAGGCCCTGGCACGGGTTGCCCAGAGAAGCTGTAGCTGCCCCATCCCTGGAAACGTCCAGGGCCAGGCTGGACAAGGCTTGGAGCAACCTGGGAGAGTGGAAGGTTTCCCTGCCCAGGGCAGAGGGTGGAAATGAAAGAACTTTAAGGTCCCTTCCCACCCAAACCATTCCATGGTTCTATGGTATGCAGCTTCCCAGAATTCACTATCCTTACAGCACTGAGAGCAGGGCAAGACCCAGAAATAGGAAGGAATGTCAGACAGGACCTTTTGCAGGATCTGCAGCAGCACATCTTTGGAGTATCCCCCTCCTGTCTCATCCTCTTTCCTGCATTTCCATCTGAGCTGGGAAACAAAACACCAGGAGTTAACTGTGCCCGTTTGGATGTGCTGCCTGCTCAAGCAGCTCCCACCCCCTGCACATTCCCCACGTCTGCTATTTACAGCCACGCTGCCAGGACTGCCAAGACAGTGATCTCAGCATGGGAATGAGCACAGGGAACAAACTGTTTGGGGAACAGGGAGAAACACTGCTCGATGGAATAAAAAAAGATCGCACTTGAAAGGATGCTAATGGCTCAGCCAGGGTAATTAGCAGAGGTTTCCCTGTGCTTAAAGCACAGGCAACTCAATTCCAGGCTCAGAAATCTGGAGCAGACAGAGAAAAGGTGAGGGAGGAAGGGATTCTGGCAGCAGGGACAGGAGCTGTTCATGTGATGATGCACATTCCATGAAGGAATGTGTCAAAAGGGATGTGCCAGCTCAGCAGGGTTGAAGTGTCCCTTTGGTTTTCCATCATATTCTATCAGTTTGCACCAAAACCCAGCTTTTTAAGAACACCTTACCTTGAGCTTAGGAGTTATTTTGCCTTCTGCTCCATTTCTTTCCTGCTTGCCTAAAGAGAGCAAAATTAAAAAAAAAAACGATGCAAAGGACATGGGTGAAAATTCCTCAGCATTCAGCACAACATTTTCCATTAGAACAAACATATGACGACAGGAAACACTTTGGGATTACCACTGGACCATTCCAGCCCCAAAATCTTGTGCAACAGGAACTGCAGCACAGACTGAATATTCCATGGCATTTTTCCCTTCTAGGATGCCCAGACTTGCCACCATCAAGGCTAGAAGCAGCTCAGCAAAAATACAAGCAGGAGACCTGTTCTGAGGCATTTTTCCTTGCAAGAGGGTTGTGCTGGGACAACTGGAAAAAATTAAGGGTAGACAAAAAGTCTAGGAATTTCATTTGGCCCTGCAATTAAATATTTCATATTTATTGTATGGATGTCCAAGTGGTTCACACTAAGCGAATTCTCAACACCCACCCCAATCTGGGAAGATTGAACGAAAAATTAAAACATTTAAAGAAAAAAAAAGGGGGAAAACAGGGGAAATGAAGTTAAGAAAGGCAAGGGAACACACAGGAAAAGCTGGTGCCCCCAAAGAGTTTCTGTCTGTGCAGCTTGGGTTCTTTTGTTGCCAAAACCCCTCAGACGAGTATTTTTCTGCACCTCTACGTGAGCTGCAGCACCCACAGAGCCAAATGGCAGCTGCAGCTGAGGCCTGCAGGCTCCTGTGTGCTCACCTTGGCTGTGCTGCTCCCTCTCCAGGCGGATCTGCTCCCGGATGAGCCTCTGCTGCTCCTCCAGCTGCCGGGAGCCCTCCTGGCGCAGGCGCCTTATCTACGGCACAGGGAAGGCGGCACGGACACCTGAGGCACGGCCCCGGGGCTGGGATGCCAGCTGGAGACCTCCAAGGAGGGCTTGGGTCTTCCAGCCACCTCCTGGGACACTCTTGCTTCCCCCCTGGGCTAGTGGAAGGCGCCCCTGCCCACGGTAGGGGTGGATGGGCTTTAAGGTCCCTTCCCACCCATGACGTTCCAGGATTCTCTCATTCACAGACACTAAAGGTTGAAGGACTGCTACCCAGAGATTTCCTGCATGCCATCACATGGATTTCATCATGGATGGAAAGACTTTCAGCAATTCTTCTCAAGAGAAGCAGAGAAATCTCAGAATTGACCCTTACTTCTTCTTCTAAGGATCTCGTTATTCTGAGCTCGTCCTCTTCGTTCTCCTGGGACTGGGCTTCCCGTTCTCTGGCTTCAAGATCTGCAGGGAAAAGAAACAGCAGTCAAACAATCCAAAGAGAAGTTCAAATTTTCCCTGCTGGCCAGAGGAAGATGGAAAGATCACAAACTACATCAATGCCCTGAGAGCTCTGCTGCCTCTCCTATGCCCCCACAAATCAAAGGAGCCTGAGAGTTCTCAACCCCCTGATTCCCACAGTAGGACCCAATTCCCTCCTTCCCAGAGCAGGACCATCCCAGCTATGGCTGTGGGAGGAGATTCCAGGTGGCTCCTGCATTGTACTGGGCACTAAGAAACCAGAGTCATCCCCCCTGGATTGACTGATCCCTGGGGAATTCGTGTGGAAGGAGAAAAGCAAACACCCAGCTAAGGGAGGCTTCAGGAGAACCTGAGGGTTTGATTTTCTTACCAAGCTTTACTTTCTTCCTCCTCTCATCGAGTTTCTGTGTCCTTGCTGCAGCCTCCTTCTTGGCCCTCCTCACCTTGTCATAGGCTGCCTGCCAAGGAACCAGCACAACAGTGGGAAACTACAGAAATCAGGAGAGAAACTGGAAAGCAGGGAATAAAATGACATCAGGGATTGAAACACTCTCAGCAGGGGTGAGATTACAAGCTTTCCCAGTATTTGAAAAGAAAAATTAGTTCATGGTTTTAGCTCTTATCACCTGGAATCAGCATGTCTCTCTCCTGAGCTTATCTGCAGAGAGCTCCCTGCTCATTTTGGGTTTGTTTTTATTCTTTCCAGGCACGTGTCCAGGTTCTTTCAGGCCTTGGGCAGTGGGTCCTCAACCACTTCCTCACAGCTGCAGAAGGGTCTAAGCTCTTCTGCCCCAAGTCTCCTGTGTGCCAGGGACAGCAAAGCTTGGAGCCTCAGGAATTGCCTCCAGGTATTACTCATTTGTCAGCCCCTGACTTCACAGGAATGGCACAAGCACCGCTGCCATGGGAATTTGGTGTTCCTGAACCAGAGATGGTTGTCACTGACGTTATTAAATGGGCTATGCCCCAGCCTAACATGTTTTTAAAGACCCTTGGACAGAGCTGCTCCCAGCAGCAGATCAGAAACAGAACATTTCTCCAAGCTTTTGTCTGGCACCTGAGATTTGATCTCCAGGAGAACTACCTGGAATAACAGATTTGTTCTCCTGGAGGAATAAGAGCTGAGATTGGTATTCATGGAGTGTCTGTCAGAGAACAGGCAGTAAGAGAGTTTCCAGCAACAGCCCAAAATCCCACCCTTCCCCAGGGAGCATCCTTACCCTGGCTGCTGCATCTGTGAGCACGGCCAAGGCCTGGGACAGCTGGTGGAAGATTTCCGCTGGGAATGAGAGGAAATAAAGGCAAGATGAGGGAAACCACCTGAGGCACCTGGGAAAGAAGCAGGAAAGACAATTCCTGCAGGAAGGTCTCTCCAAGGAAGAAGAATCACCTTTCCAAAGCATCTGTAAGCCAACCTCTGGCCAGGGCCAGCTCAGCTCAAAGGTGTTACACAAACTCGAGAGCAAATGAAGAAACAAAACCCAGGACTGTTTCATTTTAAGAGAAATCCTAGGACACAAAAACCTAATTTTTTTTTTTACTGATTCTTTTTATTTTGTGCTGCAATACCTCCTTCATGCCACACTTAGCTGGAGCTCAGTTTTCTTCTCCCTCTCAGTATTTTTCCCTTCAACTTCCTCTTGTTTGTGTACAAACACAACACCAAGAAGTCCTGCTTATGTTGTACTGGAATTGTATTGCAGCCATCTATCCTCTAAAAGTCTTTCCTTTAGTTCTGTTATAAGCAGTGGGAAATGACATTTACTCTCATGAAGATGAATTATTAGTAGCTGACACCTAAAAAAAGAAAATAATTGCCAATTCTACAACCTCCATGCACAGCAATCACCCACTGCAGGCAGCTGAAATTCCCTCTTGCACACAAATTCTGCCTGGCACATCTCCAGCTTTGCAGCCCCAAATCCAAACTTGGCATTTCTCCTCCTGGGAGGTGACAGGGCTGAGATTTGGAGAGGTGCAATTATAATTCCAACTCTGGTGTTTCTAAACCCAACAGGGATTGCTCAGCCTTAAAAAAACAGAATGGACAGCACTGAGAGCAGCTCCCAGCCCTGAGTGTGGAACACACACCCAGCCATTCCCACAGGGAAGAAGAGAGCTTCCAGGAGCCTGGAGAAGTGAAAACTTCCAGGAAAAGCTGCTCCAACTCACCTGCCCTGGGGTTGTCTGGGTTCTTGTCAGGGTGGCAGGTCAGGGCCTTCTGCCTGAACGCTGTCTTCACCTGCAGGGCCACACTGGGAGTTATTGGGGGGAACTGGTTTGTCCCTGCCAAAAAAAAACTACTTGGAAAAAACAAAAGAATGCCTGTGCTCATGGGTAACCCACGGGGCCCAGGAAACAGCTGTGTCTGGAGGGAGCTGGAGGTTTGAAAAGCTGGGTTTTCTTCCAGGTGTGTGGTGTTGCAGCAGTTGAACCTCAGGGGAAAAGGGGAGAGGGGAAAAAGGGAGAAGGGGAAAAAAAAAGGAGAGGGGGGAAAAAGGGGAGAAGGGCAAAAAAAGGAGAGAGGGCACAAAAGGAGAGAGGAACAAAATATGGGGAAAGTAAAGAGGGAAAAGGAAAAAGAAGAGGAGAGAAAAAAACAAAGGGGAGAGGGGGAAAAAAAACCCAGAAAGAAAACTAAAAAGAGGGAAAGGGAACCAAAACTGGAAAAGATGGGGAAAAGTAAGAAAATAGGGGGGAAGGAAAAAGATGGAGGAAAGGGGGGAAAAAGGGAGAAAGTAAAGAAAAAAAGAGGAAAGGGAAAGGAAAAGGAAAGGAAAAACAGGGAAAAAGAGGAAAAAAAGGAAAAAGGGAAAAAAGTAAAAAAAGGAAAAAGGGAAAAATAAAAAAGGAAGCCACTCAATCCCACTACCAACCAATCCCCTGCTAAAACAAGCAGAAAAAGTTGTGTCCAGGCCCCACCTGGTGGACACAGCTCCCGGGATGGGAATGTGCAGGAAAAGCTCTGCGGGTGACCCCAGCTCCTGCAGAAGACTCCAGCTGAGGGAGAGGCGTCTCCTCGCCGGGCATCATTCCCAACATCCCCTCTCAGCGAAGGATTTCTTCCCAAAATCCCATCCGACCCTGCCCTCTGGCAGGGAGAAGCCATTCCCTCTTGTCTGGTATTCCAGGCTCTTATCCAAAGCCCCTCTCCAGCTCTCTCAGAGCCTCTTTCTTGTGTTTAGCACTGTCTAACCAATTAAATTCAATTAAAAACCGGAAATGTGTAATTCCAACCTAAAAAAATTAACTACGTGACTTTGGGGCACTTGGACAAGCCTCTAACAACTGGATTCTTGGACAAACACGGGAATTTCCCTCCTGGAAACATATAAAGTGAGAAGAAGAGTCCCAGCTCAACTCTGCAGTTCTCTCCAAGCTATTTCCTCCTCCAAAGGTGGCTCTCACCCCGCAGAAATGAGAACGCACAGGGGTAAATTGCGGGAATAACGGCAGTACCAGTAAAACCGGGATAAACCAGCGCCAACATCAGTAAAAAAAGGGCTTTTCCCGCGGTTTAACAGCTCCGGTCCCGCAGCAGCCCTTGGAGCGGCCCCTCAGCTCAGCACTGGAGAGCGGCACAGGACAACAGCCGTTCCCGAGGTGACACCGGGACAGGGAGACAAGGAGGGGAGAGAAGCCGCCCTTCCCGAGCCGCCCCGCGCCCCTCACCTCCTTCTCGGACGCCTTCTCGCCCACCCCCAGCAGCCCGTAGAGGTCCCGCTCCAGCAGCTCCTTGTCCACCGCCATCTTCGCGCGGCCCGCTTCCGCTCCCGGGGCCGCCGCTCGCTGGGAAGTGTAGTCCCCACACGCCGCCGCGCCATGCGCCGCGCGGGAAGGAGGACTACAAGCACCGTGATGCATCGCGCGCGCCCCCGGCTGGACATTGACAGCGGGCGCCGGGCGGCGCTGAGCATGCCGGGTGTTGTAGTTCGGTGGACGTCACTGTAAGCGGGGCGAGGCGGGAGGAAAACTACAAGTCCCGTGGGGCCATGCGCGGGCACGTCCCTGGCACTGAATCCTTAGGCAAAACAGCACGTGGGTCCCACCGTCTCCCAAGGCCACCACTGTCCGTGTCCCCAAGTGCCACGGACCCATCCACATCCGCGCGTTAAACCCGTCCGGCGATGGAAGCCCGCTTTCCGGGAAGCCTGTGCCAGTGCAGAGTAGTGCAAACCCAACTCCAGCCCGTTCCCAAAAACCTACTTGTTTTTGTTGGCCCCAAAAAGCATTCAGCTCAGCCCAAGGCATGGCTTCTCGGGAAGTTCTTGTCTTCTTAGTTATCTAGTGTAATTTTTCCTCACTGGTCTAAGAAGAGCACTGTAGAGCAAAGCCTATCTAATTATTCCATTACAGGAGATAGAATTTTTTAGCCCTTACTCCATTATTCTAGTAGGATTTGTGTCCTTGTGGCTGAAGATTACTTAATTTACCTTAATCAACAATAATAACAGACCTGAGGTAAAGACACAGAATTTATCTGCTGACGTTTTTCCCCAGCCCCAAGCACAGCACCTCGGCCCTTCAGGGCTGTTCCATGCCTCAACAGTGGCCCTTTGTGACAACCCCATCAGTGATGCCACAATGGCCACAGGACATGGCTGACCTCACAAAGGGCCAGCCCACAAAAGCAGGACGTGGGATGGAGCCGCAATCCCGTGGGATGCAAACACCTTCCAGCCCCACCACAGCCCGGCTCTTGAGGTGCAGGACAGCCCTGGAGGGACAAGGAGCAGTGGGGTTTTTAGGGAGGGGTGCCTGCAGATAAACTGTGACTTTTGCAGGGTGAGATGTCATCGAGGGAGGACACTCCAGAGCCGGGCACCTCTGCTGCCAACACCGACCAGGCGACCCCAGCTGCAACGCAGAACAACGAGCAGGAGGATCCCGTGTGCCCGGAGTGCCGGGACATCGGCACGGAATGCTCCAGCTCGTGCCGCCACTGCTTCTGCCGCCTGTGCCTGTGGGACTGGAGCCTAAGCCAGGCCACGTGCCCCCGGTGCCAGCGGCCCACCCGCCACCCCTACCCCCAGCACGTGGCCCTGTACCACGAGGTGCAGGACCAGGTGTACGACAGCAAGCGGAGGTGGCACGGCCGCCCTGTGCGGCAGCCACGGAGCTGCTCCGGGCACTTCGGGCGCGGGGGGCCCCGGGAGAGGAGGAGGTCGCTGAGGTGGCCCCGCGATGGCCGCCGGTGGTCTCGGCACGCCCGAGGCAGCGACTCCCCGAGGAGGAGGAGGCAATGGAGAAGGGTGTGGGATGACCCACCTGGAGAGGGACCAGCTTCGAGGTCTGAGCGGGGCATCCCGGCCTCCTCGGGGGGCGGTGGATCCCGGCGCAGGTTCCACAGATCATGGAGCCAGCGGGAACAGTCACGGGGCCGCCGCGGCAGGCAGAGGTGGGGGAGCGGGGTCAGGGAGCGTTCCCATGGCAGGAACGGGCGGCAGGACAGGTCTTCCAGGACAGGCCGGGACCATTCCACGAGGCAGAGGCGGTGGAGGAGCTGGAACGCTGATGGCGGGCACACTGCAAGGCCCCAGCGTGACATCCCCTCGGGGAGGAGCGGGAGACATGGGTGGGAAGCCTGGGATTTCTCCAGGCAGCGGCACAGGACAAGGAGCCAAACCCGGGGCAGATCCCACAGGAGAGGCCAGGACACCCAGAGAGGCCCCCAGGGAACGGTGCCCCACGAGCACTCTGCAAGGCAGAGGCGGTGGAGGAGCTGGAACGCTGATGACGGGCACACTGCAAGGCCCCAGCGTGACATCCCCTCGGGGAGGAGCGCGAGACATGGGTGGGAAGCCTGGGATTTCTCCAGGCAGCGGCACAGGACAAGGAGCCAAACCCGGGGCAGATCCCACAGGAGAGGCCAGGACACCCAGAGAGGCCCCCAGGAAATGGTGCCCCACGAGCACTCTGCAAGGCAGAGGCGGTGGAGGAGCTGGAATGCTGAGGACAGACACACTCCAAGGCCCCAGTGTGGTGTCTCTCCCAGTGGGAGTGAGAGACACCAGCGGGAAGACTGGGGTTCCTCCAGGCAGCAGCACGGGCCAAGGAGCAGAACCCGGGGCAGATCCCACAGGAGAGGCCAGGACACTCAGGCAGGCTTCCAGGGAACGGTGCCCCGTGACTATTCCAGAAGGCAGAGGCTGTGGAGGAGCTGCAATGCTGATGGGGGGCGAGCTCCAAGGTCCCAGCGGGACATCCCGAGCTCCTCAGGGAGGAGCTGGCACCGGCGCAGGAGCCGGAGCCGTGCCGGGCATAGGGACAGGTAGCCACCCTCCCCAGAAGGGAAATGCCACAGGACAGCCCAGGGTGTCCAGCCAGGCTTTGGTGATCTCCCAGGATGGAGCCACCAAATCCCCTCTGGACATCCTGGACTCACTATGAATAAACAAATGTCACTTGAGCCAGCACTTTCTTCCTTTCCCTGTGTGGTTCTTGCTGTGTCTCCAGCCTCCTCAGCTATTTTGGAGCATTAGGGGTGCCTTGGGTTGCCCTCAGGAGCCCCATCCTTTCCCTCTCTCAGCTCCCTCCAGCACCATCGGGTACCTCTGTGGATCAAGGAAGGAGCCATGAGGCTCCCCACGGCTCTTCCACTGTCCCTGCCCTCTCAGCTCTTCCATGGCTCAATCTTATTTGGATTTTTTCTTTGCTTTCCCTTCAGTTTTATCCAGGGAAGTTTTGCTGGGAGAATTCCTTCAGCATTCTTTCAGCAGAGCCACAGCTTGGTACAGGGAATATTTTCCCCCCAAAGCCAAGATGTGGCTGATACCATTCAGTGCTGAAGGTGCCTGAGCCCAGCCCCAGGGCCAAAACTTGCCCTAAACTTCCCTCCCTGCTGTCACCCAGCCCCTGTCCCCAAATGCCAGCGTTTGGACTCACCCCACTAACCTGCAATGTCCCATTAATCTCTACTTTGGGGTATCAGTGTAGCTCATCATCTCCCTAAATGCATATTCAGCACGTGGGACATGGATTTTGCCTATGGATACATTCTCTGTTGGATGGAGGAAGGCTGCTCACACCAGATCTCTCTTGCACTGCAAGAAATAATTGGAAAAAGGCCATAAAATTCAACAAATGGTGAAAACCAGGAGCTGGGAAAGGATCCTGGATGTCCGCATCATGCTCTGGGAGAGCCACTCCTCTGCTCGATCAGGTTTATTTTTCTTCCACAGAAACCTGCTTCAAATACACCTGGAATTCACCCAATTTCCCAAATATACTCAAAAAATGGGCTCTGGCTACCAGGGACTCCTGGCACACACAGCTTTAGGTGGGAGACACAGGTTTTGCTCAGCACAGGAGGTGGCCACACAGAGCACCAGAATTATCCTGTTAATTTTTCCCTGGATTTACTTTTCTCATGAAATACAAAACTTCCCATCAGCTATGAGCTGAACTGAGCTGAACTGAGCTATTCAGTTTTCTCTGGATTTAATTTTTTCTTTGAGTACAAAATTTCCCCTTAGGTATAAACTGATGTTCATTTATGTCCTGGAAAATCCACTCCCTGGCCAATGCAGCCTCTCTGAGCATGGTGCCAGGGGCCTGGAAATGCTGGATGTGCCCACCTGAACACACAAACATTTCACTGGGAAAACCCTGGAAAAATGCAGAATTAGGTGTGACTGGGTGTTGGTGGCAGAGTCACTATTTTAGGGTAGCAATGAGTAAGAAAATTCAAACTATTTCTGCTGAAATTACAAAAAAAAAAAAAAAAAAGGATCTTGGAAAAGTGCAAACAGGCTGGAAGTCTGAGGGAAGAGCAAGCACCTGTGGCCAGCACTGCCCTTGGAGGTCACAGTCCCAGAGCTGCCCAGCCTGGATTCAGGAGGTTTTCACAAACACTGGCACCTCAGCCAGGCTGGCAGAGTAATTCCTGAGGGTGGTGCCTCCATCAAACACACGGGCAGTGTTGGTGTCCAGCCACAGCTGCCCCTCTCCTGGTAGGTAGATATCCCTCCACGTTTGTCCTTTGTCTGTTATTGGAGCAACCAGGACCTGCAGGGGAGAAAAAAAAAGAAAGAAAAAAGAACTTCAGCAGAGGAAAGATTAGCCAGGGTGTACGTGGAGATATGAGATGGTCATCAGAGACTCCTGGAATGGTTTGGGTGGGAAGAGACCTTAAAAAATCATCCAGTGCCACGCCCTGCCATGGGCAGAGACACCTCCCACTAGCCCAGGTTGCTCCAAGCCCCATCCAACCTGGCCTTGGACACTTCCAGGGATGGGGCAGCCACAGCTTCTGTGGGAAAACTGTGCCAGGGCCTCCCCACCCTCACAGGGAAGAATTCCTCGCCAATATCCCATTGAACCCTGCCCTCTGGCAGTTTAAAGCCATTAAGGATGCAGTGGCATTCCTTTGACTGGGATTGGGATCATCCCTGCCTGCAGCAGCCCTGAGACTCCATCCAGTTTAGGTTTTGGAAAACCTGAATGAAAAAAACCCAACAGAAATGTCCTACAAAGCCTCCCCAGTGACTGAACCAATGTAATCCCACCTCCAGGGAACTTTTTACCCCTGGTTTTCTGGGAAAGGCAGTTTCCAACATGAATAGGAAATGAGAGTTTCATGAGGAAAGCCAAGCTTTTCCAAAAAGGAAAAACCCCAAACCCACAAAACCCAGCTGCTTTGGCTCAGATTGAAATCTCCTCCAATCTGTACTTGTGCAGAGCCAGATTTACAGGAATAATGCAGAATCCCCACCTCATCTCCAATGAGAAACTCATCCTCTATGGTGAATGCAGCTGGATCTGTGGGGCTGAGCCACCAGGTGGGACGGAAGATGGGGTATCCCAAACTCTGCCATTCCTCACTGTATTTCAGGAGCAGTGGCACAACAAAGTCCCGATGCCTCTGGATGCACTGGCGGGTCAGATTCAGGACCTGCAGGTGGGGGACAAATCCAAGAGGGGGGTCTGACACTCAGGAAACAGCAAAGCAGGCAGGGAAAAACAAAAATAAATCAGCAAAAGTTGAAAAGTAAAATATATGTTCCCTTGGGAAGAGAAATTACTGAGGTGTAGCGTCCTGATGGGATTGATATTGGATATTAATTGATTGGAGTAGATCTCCATTGGTAATAGATTTAAATCCATTGATAATCAATTGGATTTAAATGGCTTTAAATCCACTGATAATTGCTATAAACCCTCTGGATTTCAATCTATTGATAGCAGATATGAAGCCATTGGATTTGAACAAATTTAAATCCATTGTTAATGAATACAAATCCATTGGATTTAAATGGGTTTAAATACACTGTTAATGGATACGAACCCATTGGATTTAAATAGGTTTAAAGCCAGTGATACTGAACATGAATCCATTGGATATGAATGGATATAAGTCCATTGATAATGAATGTAGACCCATTGGATTTAAATGGATTTACATCTACTGATAATGAACATTAATTCCTTGGATTTAAATGGTTTAGATCCATTGATAAAGTATATAGACACATCAGATTTAAATAGATTTAAACCCCTTGATAATGGGTATGAATCCATTGGATTTAAATGGATTTAGATCCAGTGGTAATGGATATAAACCCATGGATTTGCATGGATTTACATCTGTCGATAATGGATATTAATTCACTGGATTTAAATGTATTTACATCCATCGATAAAGGACCTTAATCAATTTGATTTAAATTCTACTGATAATATATATGAATCCACTGAATTTAAATATAATTACCACCCATTGATAACAGATACTAATCCACTGGATTTCAATCCATTGTTAATTGGCTCTAAACCCATTGAGAATGGATTTATTGCCATTTCAGTGCACAGCTGGGGACAGCAGGTGACCCCTGCCAGGCTTCAGTGTGCTCCTACGTACCCAGGCATCACAGCAGAGCCAGGGTGGGGAGCCAAAGGCCATCACGGGCAGGAACGTCACGATCTGCAGCCACCGCACGAACAGCTCCGGCTCCCCCTGGGAATCTCCTGCCACGCTCCCTCCTGTGGGAACACGGGGCTGAGCAGGGGCCTCACACAGCTCTTGGGAAACCTCAGAGCCCCTTCTAGTGCTTAAAGCTCTCCTGGGAACCAGAGCAGCCCTGGGAGCCACCTCTCCAAAAACCTGGCACAGCTTCCCTGGAGAATCCCCAATGCTGAGGGCTCACCCAGCCATCCATAAATGCCAGGTTCCTCCAGAGGCTTTTCCCACCTCTTGCAGCTCCCAGGCTATTTGGACACAACCCCTGGCAGCAAACTTCTGAACCCTCTCTGCGCAGGGGATCTGTGCTCCCATCCTCCTCCTCTGGAAAAAGCCAAGGGCTTCAGCACCTCTTGGGGAAGTGAATTGCTACACTGGGATTTGCTGAGCCTCATTTTCTAAGGAAAACAGGCTAAAAATAGAGGCCACATTGAAATATTGCTCTCAACCCCTATTTCGGGGCTGTTGTTTAGCTCCACTCTCTGTGTCCAACACTTTCTGCACAGCTCCTGCATGTTCAGGGCATGTTTTAAACACCAGTAACTCCTCCAGCTCCAAGGAAAGGGGAAATGGATCCACTTGGCCCTGATTAAAGGTTGTTTCATGCCCTTTTATAATGTTTTTAAGTTCAGGATTTCTCCAGCCATTTTGTTTTGGGGCAGAAATGCAGCCTTGGAGCAGAGCTGCCAGAGTTTTAGGAACATCCATCCCCCAGCCAGGAGCCTGGGGATGCAGATCCTGGCTGTGCCAGGTGGGATTTGGCCCAAGCCAAGCCCCACGGGGGTGGGCTGTGGTGGAGCTCTGGGAAGGGCATCCCCAGAGACCCAGCTGCTGCTGCTGGAGCTGCCTGGCAATATTTACAGTGTATTCTTTTGTTTTAAATTCCTCACTTGATTCCCTGGTTACATCCATCCCAATCAAGCCAGCACAACAGAAAAATGGGGAGCAAAACGCTCCAAGCCTTCTCGTAGCACACCTGAGGTGCAAATGTACCTCCCGTGCTCCCCTCACCTGGAAAAAGGCTGCAAAAGTCACTGCAGAAAAGCCAGAAAGAGGGGGGAAAATGGAAAAATCAATCCTTACCTACTGCATCAGGGATGAAGAAGTTGTAGCCCAGGAGGCTGTAGTGCAGCACGGAGGGGATGAGCCCCTTCAGCCCTGTGTGGCTCCAGTCGGAGCGCAGGGGGCTCATCTGGATGAACAGTGGGAGGTGACTGGATCTGGGGAAACAACACAAACCCTTCAAGGTGCTTAGAGGGCTCACAGGAGCCAAAATTCCACGGTGCCTGGCTGGCTTGGCAGTCACTGGGGTCAGATTAGAATCCCAGAATGGTTTGGGTTGGAAGGGACTTAAACCCCATCCAGTCCCCGCCCCCTGCTATGGGCAGGGACACTAGCCCAGGTTGCTCCAAGTCCCATCCAGCCTGGCACTGGACACTTCTAGGGATGGGGCAGCCACAGCTCCTCTGGGAAACCTCTGCCAGGGCCTCACCACCCTCAGATCCCACAAAGCTCATTGACTCCAACATGCTGCCCTAGCCCCCTTCCTCTCTGCTTCGTTGGGTGCCAAGCAACATCTTGGATTACCAAGACCACATTCCAAGCACCAGTTCAACCACTCCCCAGCAGCTCCTGTGCCCATCAGCTCCAGCAAAGCCTCCCTGTGGTGCCCACCTGGTGCCAGCGCTGATGATGGTGCCATTGCCCAGCGTCGCCAGCGCCGCCGCCAGCGTTGTGGTGTATCCATCACCTGCCAGCTCTGCAGGAGGAGGGACATCCTGCTCCAGGAAGGAATTGCCCTCCACTCCCTCGAAGACCATGTAGGTGGCCCCCAGCGCCTGCCGCAGGCGCCGAGCACGGGCCAGGAACCAGCTCAGCGCCGCCTCGCTGGTGACGTTCAGGCGGGCGCAGAGCTGCCCCTTCCAGGTGGTCAGCAGTGGGATCTGTGGGTGAGGGTGGAAATCCCTGTCAGAGCCATAAAATATCCTGCTGAATCCGGGGTGCAAGGCTGGGAGACGCCGCTCTGCCCCCATCCTGCCCTGCTTGTCAAGTTGTAAACCCTCCCTCAACCCCACAAAAATCCCTGAGTTGGTGCCAAAGTGGTAGATCATCCACAGAAAAGGAAGTTGGGGGATTTTCTGAACACTGGCAGCTTTTTCTGGAAGTGGGAATTTCAAAGCAAAGAGGAGAGAGGCTGCTCTGCCCAGCACCACAGCGGGACTGGGCCGTGTCCAGTGATAAATAACAAACCTGAGGGTTGAATTTTGGTTTAATTTTGGGTTTGGGGCTGAGGGGGTCCCGTACCGAGCTGCCCCCGGGTCGGGGCTGGCGGCTGAGCCAGTATCCCGCGGCTTCGCCGCCGTGCAGGGAGCGCAGGAAGAGCGGGGAGGCGACGCCGGCGTACGGGGACAGCGTGAGGGAGAGCTCCAGCGGTTCCACCATGGCCGGGGCCTGCCTCCTCCTGCGCTCCAAGGGCACGAGGTCCTGCGGGCAGGAAAGGCGGGAAGAAGCGGTTTGTGGGAGCGGGAACACCGCGCTCCCCGCGTGCCCGGAGGGTGCTGGGGCGGCCGTACCGCGGCAGCGAGGACGGCGGTGCCGCGCTCCCCCAGGGCCACGACGCCCTCCTGAAGGCGGTGCCGCTTCAGCCGCCTCACCAGCGACCTCAGGCCTCGCCTGATTTTGGCGGCGGAACCCTCTGGGCCGTGGTACCGCCAGATCGGAGACCTGTGGGGCGGAAAAATCCATCATGGGGTGCTCGGGACAGGGCCGGGGTGCTCAGCAGGGCTCCCACGGGCAGGGGAAGGAGCGCTCACCTCAGAAGCGCGGTGTCCGGCGGC
>VZRZ01006996.1:53717-83895 GCA_013398175.1 Climacteris rufus
GGATGCTGCCTCTCCTCTCCACCCTCCGGGATAGCTCCTCTGGGACAGTTCCAAAAGATCCTCCAAAAGGATACACACACAAAATTAATTCATTACCAAAGTGGTTTTTCAAAGAGGGAAAGCTGCGGCTCTGTTCTCTCTGCGCTGATCCCGAGGTGAGAGGAGCCCCTTCCACAGCCTCCTCCACGGCAAATCCCGCTGCTGGGCTCGGTGACAGCGGCTCAGCCCCTTGGCACGGCCGGCAGCGCCCACTCAGGGACAGTGAGGAGGAGGAGGAGGAGGAGGACACGAGTGGCCCAGAGCCCGGCAGGGAGACGGGGCCATGGACAATGGGAACCGCCGCCGCGCTCCAGCTCCCGCTGCTCCGTGGGGTTTGGAATCACTTCACTGCTCGCTTTGGCAGCTGCAGCAAACAGCCAGGGATGCAGGAAAACATCCCAGGGTGGCTGGAGAAAGGAGGGGATGCAACATCCTCTTTCCACCTCCTCTGTCTCTTCCCTGGAAAAGTGTTTGGATGATGCACGGAGCAAAACCACCTGTGAGCAGGGTCTGGGTGCTGGGTGAGCTGCGCCAGGTCACCCGCAGTGACAACCTCATGGGGTGGCACTGGCTTGTCCCTGCATCCCAGGCTCCATCCCACTGCCTGATGGCAGGTTGGGATTGGTGCCACCTCCCCTCGGCCCATCACACCCACCCCTACACCACCCACCACCACCCTGTCCTCGCATTTCGTTACCTTAAAGCAGGTTCAGAGACGCTACTGCAGCCACTGGAGTGTCCTCGATGTTTTTCCCACTGGCAGCGGGTTTTCCTCCTCTTTCCCAGGGCCGTTTTCCCTCCTGGCCCTGTGTGAGACCCGTGGAGCCGAGGCAACTTGATCCAGACTAACCCAGGAGCGTTACTTAAGCCAAGCTCCCTCCCTCCCTCCCTGCAGCCCGCACGTAGCCACAGGTGGCTGCTTCACAAGCAGGGGCAGGGCATTAAAAACAGTCATTTTTAAAGGCTTTTATCTACAGGGGAATCATTTTAAAGGGATTTTTTGCCAAGTTACTGAGGTGGCTCTGGTTGTGTCTTTATTACCCGCATGTGAATCCACACGTGGGAAACCCTGGGAGTGCTGAACCTCCTCGTTCTGCTGCTTTGGCTTTTGTTGTTACATTTGGGGGGTTTTATCCCTGTTCCTACTTCACATGAGCCACTGGACCCCTCGTTGGGTCATCTCCAGGGCTGCCAGAATGGGTCCTGGACCCAAAACCACAGAGAAGCCACTTCCCAGGACACTTGCAACCCCCAACAATGCAAAAACTCTGGAAATCTCAGATTTCCATGGACCTTTCCATGCCCCAGTCCCCACTCACGCTCATCTAACCCTGTCTAGAGGTGATGGGGGAAGACCTGAGTTTTCCAAGCAGTATTACAACCTGTTGGCTGCCCAGTTATAAAAAACTTGGAATTTAAAAGCATTTCCCCATCCTGCATCCAGGCAACCCCCGAACAATCCCAAACCCTGAACCCCAAGCCCAAAGCCATGCTCACCCCAGACATTGCTCTTTGCAAGGATCCCAGGACAGCCAAATCCACCAGGAAAATTCTTGCCTGTGGCCCAAATTCCAAGTTTTTTCCTCTCCGGGATAATTATTCATTCCATCTGGGGCAATATCCAGTGTGGGATGAAGGTAAGAAGGGTGGATTGGATCAGGACAAGCATCTCACAGGGGCTCCAGAGTGGCAGAGAAGGGTGGATCCAGGAAAAGGAGAAAGGATGAAAAAAGCTTGGATATGAGCTGGGAGACAGTGATGTCCATCCCAAAGGGGCTGGGGATCCCCTGGGGACATGGGTCAGGAGAGGTTATAGCAAAGCTGTAGGTGATGGACCCATGGGATCCCAAAACTCGTTAAAATAAAGGGAAAAATTAAATTTAAAAACAAGAAGGAAGGAGGAGTGTTCCTTCCACCAGATATGTTGGGCATTTGGGCTGCTCAACACTCCCCCCAACCTGGAAAAGGGGAACAAAGTGAATAAACACAAGACAAAGTGAATAAACCTTGTGGTGATTCGGAGCTGTTCACCCACAGCATCAACTGGAGCCAATGGGATGACTGCTGTGGGATTTACCACCTTTTTGTGAGGCTTTAGAGATCCCTGTGCCCCAGGGAGAGCTCAGTTTGGCTGCAAAACCTGCAGAAACAGGGCAGAGGAGAGAAAAAAAAAAAAAAAGATCTTTGGGGTGATCTGGGATCCTGCAACACCAGGAATGTTTAATCCTCTACCCAGGGGAGAGAAAGGGACGTGGCAGCAGCACCCAAAAGCCACAAAAGCTGCACAGGGATTGGCAATTCCCTGTTTCCCACCCCAAAACAGGCTGGGGGAGGCTGACTGCTGGGGTTGTTTGGCTGCAGCAGCTCCAGGCAAAGCTCTGTCACATGGCACACGAATAAATCCCACCCATGGAATGGCAGAGGGGCCCCCAAGGTGGGATTAGGGAAATCCCAGGATGGTGCATCCAGTGGGATAAGCAGTGACAGGAGATCACACCTAGTCAGGATATCAGTAAATAGGGATTTTTTTACCAAAAGCTTTTCTTAACAAGCAGCTCAAATCCCAAGGAAAAATCCTGCTGGAGGTTTCAACAACTCAATATTCAGCCACTTTTCCCCCACCCCAGCTCTGCACGTGGCCTGGGGCCCTCCCAGAACTCCTGGGTCTTGGGAGGAGGAATGATTCTGTGAGTTTTCCTGCCCATCACAAATCTCAGCATGAACTGGAGCAGAATGAAACCTCCCTTCATCTTCCTCTCACTGCCAACAAAAACCACTTTGCCTTGACTGGTCACAGGGCAAAAAAACATTTTGGGTGCCTCCCTGGATTCCAGGAGGGTGTCCTGCCCCTCTGCTTCCAGAGGGGGTTTTAAAAACATTTCAAAGTCTCCCCCTATGCAAAATGAAGCATCTCTCCCCTCTTCCTGACTTTGCAGGGTTGCAAAGACCTTGAGGTTCCTTTTTGATATCCAGTGGGCCTTTCCAAGCTCCAAGTGTGCTGAGGGGCTTGGAGCAACTGTTCTGGTGGGAGGTGTCCCTGCCCATGGCAGGGAGTTGGAACTGGATGGGCTTTAAGGTCCCTTCCAAACCAAACCATTCCAGGATTCTGGGGTTTGCCAACCCCTGAGGTTCACTAGGGATGTGGCACCCAGGGGAGGGATGGAGCAGGAGGCTGGAAACACACTGAGCCCACCAGCATCAATCAGCAGAGCTTGGGAACCCAAGCTTTTTGGGGAAACACCCAGAAAACAGGGACTAAGTGTTATTCCCACTGGGATTTAGGATCAGTGGCCTTGAGAGAGGCTTCTGTCACCCTGCAGATCACACACTGTGTCCTTTACAGAGTCCTGTCACCTTTCAGGCTGCCTGGAAAAAGAGAGAGCGCAGAGGGCCACAGGGATTTTCCCTTTTTGTGGGGCTGCACATGGGAAGGCCCAGCCCTTTCCATCAATATTTTCCTACAGCCTTAAAGCACCAGCAACTGCAGCCACAGCTTCCCAGCAGCACAGCCAGGCCCTCCTGGGCTTTCTGGTTTGGGGTTTCTTAAATATTACTATTATTAAAAAAAAAAAATACAGGAAAGCTGTGTGGGTTGGCCAAGAGCAAAGGAAAACTGGTGGGAGCAGCAAAATGCCTCCAGGACTTGGCATCTCTCCTCCGTTTTTCCCAGTGGGAAGCAGCCCCATCCCAAACTCTCCCTGTGGGGGATGGATCCCATAGTGCCTCAAAAGCCTACAGCAACCCCCACTTTTTAGCCATTTATCCATGATATCTACAAGCTGGGAGGTACAGAGGTGAGCCAGAGTGGATTCCCTGAAGCTGGCAGTGTGGATGTACACGGATATCCCATCCTCCTGCCCTCCCAGAGTTTATCTAACAGGAGAAGATACCTTCAGAATCCATCCTGGGAATAAACCAGCCCGGTGTGCTGTGGTGGGTGTTTCTCCTTTGCTTTTCCTTCCCCTTGCAGTTCCCAGCCTTGCCTTTCAGGGCCAGCAAAAGCCTTTGGCTGAGCTGGAATTCCCTGTGCCCTAGGGAGCTGTGTTCTCCTCACTGGAGCTGAGCTGTTGCTCAGTTTAAAAGACCAAAAAAAAAAAAAAAAAGCAAGAAGGATGATACAGCTTCTAAACCCCCAAATCTCAGGCCAGGTTTCCTCCTGGAAAGCAATCCCAGATTTCCATGAATTCCACAGCTATTTATAAAGCAATAAATGAGCAGCAGGACTTGCACTGACAACGTGGCCTTATAAATAGGAACAGCCCTTGGAAGCAACCATCGTCCCTTCCCATCCCGAGTGTGTGCCCTGAACTAGGAAAGCCTAGATTTGGGGGGCTCTTTGTGTCCATCCACAGCCCATGGAGGCTTTCAGGAGGGTCTCACATCAAGCAGCAGTTTTGGGGGAAGGGGTGGACTGGGGAGCAGCCTGGGGCACCCAAAATAATGCATGGATGGATCATTTTCTAGCTGGCAAGTCACAAGCTCCAGCTGCCAGTTTTGGTTGGTGCCCTTGTCCCCTCTCTTCCTCCAGGCAAAGCCTGATACTGTGGGGACACCAAATCCATGTTCCTAATGCATAATATTCCCTAAAATTGCTCATCTGAGGAGAGAGGAAAACCCCCTCATGGGCCACTCTCCCACCCTGCACCCAGACCCAGCCCAAGTACCTTAAATCCAGGGAATGTTGCAGCACCCAGACATCTTCAATGTTCCTGCTCTGAGCTCAAATCCCTCAGAGAGGGCTGGGGGTGCTGCTTTGGGGTCTCCAAAGGCAGCACCTGCTTGGAAGGGGCTGCTTCAATTCCACTCTCCCCATCACTCCCAAAAACAGGGGTGTGGCAAGGCCAGATCCTTGTGCTGCTCCTATAGGAAAAGCCTTCAAAAAAACCCAAACCTCTGTATTTTTAATTAAAAGAAGGCACAACTGATGCTAAAAGCTGTGACTGCAAAGAGAGCAGCTGCTCCCCACAACCTCAGCCCATGAGTTTGGTTTTCCAGCAAACCCCTTGGCAGAGAGGATAAAGGGGGATAAGCAGGGGGCTTGGGATGCCAGGGAGCTGCTGGGGGTGACCACAGGCCAGGGAGCTCTTGGAAAGGACCTTTGTGCTTCATCTGCCTCTCCCAAGCTTCCCAGAAATCTGGTGAGCAGATTTGCAGCCCTCGTGCTGCCAAATGCAATCCGGGCCCTGGAGAGCCATTTGGATGAGGAGACCAAAATTCCTCAGCTTCTCTCCATGGATCTGAGGCACCACAGGCTGGAAAGGTGCAGCACAACTTTCAGGACAGCCACATGTCCCCAGGGAGGTGGCACTTCCCAGCTACACCCAGGAACACCCACCCAGGGGATCACCTCAGGGTACCCTGCCTCCATCCATCCCTCTTCCCTGGGGGAGTTGTTAGCAGCCCTGAAGCCTGGTGCTCCCCGAGGATAACTGTGGTTCTTTTGGGAGGCCTCCAAGGCAAACCAAACCCCAGCTCTCACTCCTGGCTTCCATCCCCAAAACCCCCTGAAGTGCTGGTTTAGTGGCATTGCCCTGCTTAACAAGGAGGAGGCTGCAGGTCCCACTTCTTTATGGAACCACGGGCAGCCAAGGGAGCTCTGGGCACCTCCTCTCCAGGGATGTGGCCTGGACTCACCTGCCCAGGGCTCTAAAGCTGCAGGCTCTGCTCTGAGTAAGGCACAGATCTTCCTCTTCCTCATTGTCTTCCCCTTTTTTCTTCTTCCTCTTCTTCCTCCTTCTTCTCTCCTTCTCCCTCTCCTTCCTCCTCCCTTGCCAACCCCCTGCAGACCCCCCACCACAGGAATTTTGGCTTTATGGGGTTGCCCCCAGTGCATCCCCCTCCTCACTGCCCCCCAGAATTCCCCCCACACAACCTCTCCCCATCCCAGTGGATGCTGCATCCTCATGACTTCGCTTTATAAGGGAGAGAAAACTCCCCCTGGAGAGCCATTAGAGGCTTCCAGTAATTACCAATTACCAGTCCTGAAGAGCTGCCCCTGCCTCTCCTAATGAGGTTTTGTGCTAATTATAGTAGCCAGGGCCAGGAGCCCTGGTGAGGGGCTGCGGCAGCGACCACACGGAGCCTTCTGGATTCCTTGGGATAGAAAAAAGTGCTGGGGTTACTCCAGGACAGTGATCCTCCATTGCCAGGAGCACTGGGGATGCTGTTCCAGCACTGGCCCAGCTTCCTGCTCCTGAGCTGGGCCTGTCTCATCCATCACTTGGAATAATTCCTGCCGAATATTGTGGGATTCTGCCATGCCCAGCTCCAGCCAGCAGCTACATGCAGCCTTGGGGATATCTGGGGACTGAGCAATGTGGAATGTGGGCACCCAAATCCTTCATCCAGCATCCCAATGGAGTTGAACCCCTCTTGAGTTCTTCTCTCTCCCCATCCCAGCGCTTCCCAAACCAGCTCCTCTCCAGCCAGGGCAGCAACATCCACCCCAGCAGCTGGATCACAAACCCCCAGCCCAGCTCCCAGCATTCAGCTCCCTTGGGAATGCCATAAACCCCTAAAGGTAAACCAAAAAAAGCCCCCTTGTCCAGGCCCCTGAGGTGTTTGGGCCCTATTTGGGCTCTGCCCTTACACAGAGCCCTAAGCAAATTTTAATTCAATAAATTAAACTCCATAAAACTGGGATTTGAATGAAGGTGCTGGGAAGGAGCAGCCCCAAATTCTCCTGGCTCTTGATAGGGCTCATTTTTCCCCCACAGAAAGACAGAATTTAATGAATCCCCGCCTTGGAGGGAAACCCCTTGGACAGACAGCAGCAGAGCCAGCAAACACCTTTGGGAGCTGTAGGAGGGGAAGGGGTGTTCAGGTGGGTTCCATAGCAGGCTGGGGAGGGGGCATCAGTGGTTTCCCAGGCTGTGATGTTCCAGAGAAGCCTTTCCCAGCATTAGGGATGGAGGGAGCCAGGAGGGTGTGCAGTACCAGGGCTTGGGTGGAGAGTGAGGACGCCCAGCCCTAATGTAAGAGTGATCCCACATCGTGCACACCTTTGCTCCAGCACCCTAAAATAACCCATCCCCCTGAGAGGGATCCAGCACCCTAAAAGAACCCATCCTGGAGTGCTGCAGGTGGTTGGGAACTCAGCTTTTATTGTCACAGGACGCAGCAGCAGATGATGGGGTCGGTCACAACAGGGGGACAGGGGGAGGTCACACATATGAGTCCCAGCACAGCCACCCCAACACCAACACAGCCCCTGGCCCCCAGAGGGAGGGAGGGAATATGAGCCATGAGCTCCTTCCCACACCTTTCCTGCCCCATCCCTGTGCAGAAAGACAAATCCTCAGGCCACGGTGATTTTCCCTCTGGGAACAGGGCAATGAATGAGCAGACAGAGGGGTACCTGCAAACAGCTCCTGGAATAGGCTCCAGGGGGTCTGTTCTACTGAGCACAGCGTGGATGGGCTGGAAGGTTGGAGAATCCAGGGGGTTTTACTCACCAGCATCTCCGTTCCCAGGGAATGGCTGGTGCCAGCCCCGGAGTCAGCGCAGCTCTCGGGGTCACCCGGCGTGGTGGCTGCTGGCTTTGGGGCACAGACACACCCAGCCAGCTTAGAGGAGAGGGAAAGCCCCCCCAGACGTGTCTATGCTGGGTCTGAGCCCCCCCAAACACAGCTGAGCCTCCAAGGGCTGTCCCAACACCACCGGAGCCACCAGGGCCACCTTGGTTGCAATTGCAGCCACACCAGAGGAGGAGGAGGAGGGAGCAAAGGGATCAGATGGATGAAGAAAACCTTCCCTGCGGGCACAAAGCCTGTTTGTAAGAACTCACAGGCTTTTGTACCCCAATTCCACCCTCCCCACTCTGCACCTTCCCCTCCAGAGCGCCGGCACAGCCCCAGCAGCCGCCGCCATCCCGGGCTGGAGCCAGGACGCTCACTCGGGGATGTAGTCCCTGAAGGAGTTAAAGCTGAGGCTCCGGCCCGAAGAGTTCAGGGTGGAGCTGGCTTGCATCTTGGGAATCTTCTCCATGAGCTTGGACACCGTCCTCCTCTTGAAGGAGCCCGGGGAGAAGTGGCCCTGCCTCAGCAGCTCCTGGTAGAGGCTGCTGAACACCGCCACCGGCTCCTCGTAGCTGTCCCGCGTGGAGATCTCGTAGAAGGGAATCTTGAGGGCCTTGGAGAGGTTCTCCCCATCCTCAGTGGACACCATCCTGTCGAACTGCAGGTCCTTCTTGTTGCCCACGATGACCACGGGGGGCTGCTCGGCGCCGCTGCGCTTGGGGCTGCCGTGCAGGTGGTTGATGAGGAAGCAGAGCCGCATCACCTCGTCGAAGCTGCAGCGGTCGGTCACCGAGTACACCACGGCAAAGCCATCGCCCCACTTGATCTTCTCCTCGATCTGCAGGGAGTCCTCCTCCTGCCAGGGCACACGGGCTCCCCTGAGCACCTCGGGAATGGCAGCGCTGCCGGGTGCGAGCCTGGGAACCGCCCCAGGGTGCAGCGCCCTCTCCACGAAGGGTTTGGGGACAGCAGCGGCCTGAGGGGCAACAAGGGCAGCCCAGGGCAGGGAAGGGGTGGCTTGGGCAGTGTGGCAGGTGGGGACAGACATCAGGCACATCCTGATGTGGGTATTGGGGGAATCAGGGCTCCCCTGAGCTGCCAGGATGCTCCCCCAGCACAGGGAGCAGAGCTGCGCCGCACACAGGAATGGAGAAATGTGTACTTGAAGCCACACTGTGATTGAGGTTAGAGAGACACAAATTCACCAAAACATCCTTTTTCTGAGATAAACACCGTGACATTCCAGACAGCAGGGATTAAGGCTGGTGGAAGAGCAGGGATTGCCTTCTGATGGTGTTTTCCAGGGCCCGGAACAGCCTGAGCTCACCTGTCCTGCCGTGTCGAGGATCTCGAAGTGCACCATCTCCCCATCGATGACAGCCATGTGCCTGTAGATCATCTCTGAGGAGGACACACAGGCCAGGGGTGTGAGAGAACCCCCAGGGAGCTGCCACAGCCCAGGTGGCCTTGGTCACCTGTATGGCTGAGAGGGCAGCAGTGACCCAAGTGTGGGAGCAGCAAGGGGGCACGGAGCAATTGAGGGAGAGGGGCTCCCCAGGAGGGTGGGAGGAGTGGACATTTTTTAAGGACAACAGCAGGGACACGATTTCAGTACCCAAAACCCAACACAAATGCAAAAAAAGGCCCAAAATCCTAGAATTCAGGAAAGCATAGGCTTCAGGGGCTTAGATGCCTCCTGTCCCTTAAAAGCCACCTCCTGGCAGATTGGGAAGGAATTCGAGGAACTGAGGAGGAACTGTTGGTTTCATGGTTGGGCTCTAAGACATCTTTGCCAACCTAAATGATCCTATGATTCCATGATCCCATGACTGAGCCCACTACACTTCCCTGTGCAATCCAATGGCTCATCCCAGCAGATTCTCCCTTAAATAACAACAGAAAGGGAAAAAGGGATGCAGGAGCCAGGGAGGTGTCACAATGGCCAGGGGCTCTGCCTGCTGCCTGTCTGGTCGAGGAGGAAGAGGGAATACAGTGAATTTGGGAACAGAGTTGGCTCTGCCACAGTGACAGCACCAAGGGAAAGGAGTTTTCCTACCTAGGGTCGGATCGTAGTCTCCAATGAATCTCCTGGTGATGAATCGTACAGTCAATGCTGCAAAAAAAGCACAACAAGCCCTGTGAGAGTTGTCAGTCCTTTGGAATAATTTTTCCTCCTTGCAAGGGCAAAGGAGCAGCTCAGGCAATTAAACCTCCTCATCTGATTACACATTTCCCTTCACCAGAGCCCAGCGAGGCAAATCCCAAATTGCTGGCAAAACCCTCCCTGGGGCCTTTGGCCATAACATCTTCTCCAGGCAGCTGCTTTGGGAACGAACCACTGATGCCTGGGGGGGAATTTCTGGACAAAGCCACGGTTGGGAGCGTGAAGAGAGCCCAGGAGTGGAGAGTTGAAGTGGTGCTTGAGCCCTTCAAGGTGTTAATGGTGGTAATGGAGATGGGAGTGAAAGGCAGTGGAGAGGCTGAGAGCCGGCTTGGAAAGGCAACAGGAGTGAAAGGTGAAATGAGAGAAAAATGAGTGGGAACAGGGGGAGAAAAAAAAACAAAACCAAAAAGAGGTAGGCAGGAGCGCAGAGCCAGGAGGGAGAGGAGGGAGAAGCTGAGGTGGGAGGAAGGGAAAACAGAGCAGGGGTGTGACAAGAGGATAAACCTCACCAGAACCAGGATGTGGTGGAAACCCCTCCAGAAACAAAAGGGGGATGAAAAGGCAACAACCAAGTGGGAGCAACGAGCTCCCTTTCCCTGTGCAACCTGGGCTCAGTTTGTCCCAGCTGCCCACCAGCAGCTGTTGCCAGTGTCCTGCCCTCACAGACTCACACCAGGCCTGTCAGTGTCTCTGTGTTTATCCCAGGAACGTGCCACCCCACACGAGTTAGGCTTAAATAACAACAGAAAGGGCAAGAGGGATGCAGGGACTTCTCCTGCCTCCCACACCTGCCTTGCTCCTCTTTGGGGGCTTCATCATCCTCTCACCCCCCACTCTGTCTCTAGGTTTAAGCCCTGCCCAGCAGGGAAGGGATTTGATGGAAAAAGCAGGTAATTTAGCCAAACTGCTCTGAGGAGAGAACCAGGGACCCTGCAGGAGGCACCTACGGGCACCTTCGAAGAGGCGACGGAATTATCGGGGGTGAGAGGGACGAGGCAGGCTCGGTCTCCAGGAAGCACCTGATTGTGTGTCATATGTCAGGGCAGCCACCCAAAGCTGGAGCACATGGTGTGGGATGAGAAGAGGAGCCAATTAGATTGATTAAAAATTGGCTGGAGCGCAGGAACACGAGTGGAGCTGCCAGGGGGGGAAAGCGGCCGCAGGCAGAGCGGCCGCCCAGCCTTATAAGGAGGTTTTTCTCCCCATCCTGAACATGAGAGAAGGGCTCTCCTTGGAGCTGAGAGGGTTAATAGTGCATTAGATGGGGGGTGGGGGGATGGCTGTGGGCTCAGGGGGTGATTTACCTGCCTTGGGGTCGGGCTGGGCACCTCGGGATCGCTCCGAGTGCCCACCTGCTGCCCTGTTTGTGCCGCTGCGGAGCGGCTCCCGCGCCGATCCGTCTTTGCTCCACGTGCTGCAGGCAGAGCTCTGCTCTGGATTATGGCAAAGTTTACTCTGGGCAGCAGCAGCAGAGGAGAACACACAAGTCCTGGCTGGGCTGGATTTCCAGCTCCCACCAGTGATTCACAGAGCACTGATCCTTAAACCACATGGCTGCACCCAAACCCATCCCTGCTCGGAGGGTCTGGGACCTCGCATCACCACATACTGAAGGTTCCCAAACTGCTCCAGAAAACCCCAGGTTCTCTTGCTGAGAATTAAGTGGTTGTTTTTCCCCTTTTGCAGCTGCACAGATGGAAATTGCCCTTCGGTTGTTCCCACCCCTCGGCTCTCCCGACCTGGCTCTGCGTGCTGTGGGGCGGATGCAGCAGCTCGCCCCGGTGATGCTCCGGCGTGGAGCCCGCTCACATCCTGCCGGCATGGGACAGCTGGACAGGGACATCAGGACACGTGTCCTCATCCCCAGCGCAGGGGCTGGCAGGCAGCAGGGCCCAGGGAAGGTGACACGATGTCCCCTCGCAGGGGAGGACGTGCAGAGCAGCGCCCAAGGGACACAGATGGGCAGGGACTCACCGGGGAGGGGCTGCCAGCCTGCGGGGGATGGATGGCGTGCCTGCCGTCCCCGGGGGCTGCTCCCTGCTCCTGGCACGCTCCAGCTCTCCTCTGCACCAGCCATGCATCCACTGCCTCCCCGTGCCCCCATTCCATGGCCCGTGTCCCTGTCACGCTGGCAAAAACCCCACTGCCGGAGGGCACGGGAGCTGACGGCCGAACCCAACTGGAGAACATTTCAAGACCCTCGGCGCGATCCCACCCTAAGCAGGGGGCAGAACAGCCCCTCACGTGCCCACAGGAGCGGCCCGAAGCTCCCAGGGATCTGCTGTGTGCCGTGTGGGATGGACACCGGCAGGGAGACGCACGCGTTTGGGGTGGGGGCGAGCCAAAGGCTTCCTACACCCATCTGCTCCATCGGGGCCAAACGCTGCCACGGACCGACCCCCCTCCCCGGGGCTCTGGGCACCCTGGAGCTGAGCCTGGAGAGCTGGGAAATGCTTCCTCGAATTCAATTAATTCGGGCTTTTCACTAATGCCCGTCGCTGTCCATGGAAACGCGACTCCAGCGGCTCCGCCAGCCCGGCCCAGGTGGCACTGCTGTGGTGCCTTCCCTTTTCCAGAGGAGCAGGACATTCCCTGTCCCCAGGGCACGGCGGCTTGGCTGTGCTCTGCACGGATCATGGATCGCTGCAATGGAGCAATGTGGATCCACATGGATACGCACTTTTCCTTGCCTCTGACCCCACTCCTGCCACTCTGGCTGCTGCGGGGGACGCCTTTGCCCACAAGCGCTCACAGCCCGTTATGGAGGAGCGGGAAGGGGGAAAGATGATCCCCAGGAAGGAATGGGGTGAAGGAGGGAGCTCCCGGCACAGTATCCTGAATCCCCACTCCGGCAGGCACGGAGGGAGAGCGCTGAGCAAGGCGCAGGGAAAGGGAGTTTTCCTGAAGGAAACCAGCCCCGTGCTGCGGAGGAGGCTCTCAAAGCTGCTGCGGGCGCTGGCAATGAGCAGCGAACTCCTCGCACCCGGCAAAGCCCAAAGCCGAGCCCGGCTTTTGGGAAAGTTCTCCCGGTCAGAGATGCCGAAACCCCCCGTGGGACAAGCCCCGGCTGCAAAGCGGGGGCAACTCGAGGGGAGGGAAACTGGGTGCCCTACACCCCCCGGGCTGGGGGGCACGGGGATGATGTTCTTCATCCCGGCTTTCTAAGGGGCACGGGAAGGTTGGTCCCTCTGCCCGGGAGGGAGCCCGGAGGGATGCAGGAGGATGCCAGAGGGATGTGTAGGATGCCGGAGGGATGCAGGGGGGATGCCGGGGAGCCCCGTCCTACCTGTCTTGCCCACGGCGCTCTGTCCCAGCACGACGAGGCGCAGGGTGCGGGCCGGGCTGAGGCTCACGGAGCGGCGCAGGGGCCGCGGGAAGCTCATCCCGGAGCCGGCCCGGGGCTGCCCCGGGCTCCGCCGCTCCCCGCTCCGCCGGGCGCTGCTCCGCCGGCTCCGCCCCGGGGGCCGGGCTGGCCTCAGCCCCGGGCGGGCCCGGTGATGCCCACCTCCTCCTCCTCCTCCTCGGCCAGCGGAGGCGGTCCGTATCCCGTCCCGGAGGTGTTTCGGGAATCGTGCCTCAGTTTCCCCGCACGCAACAGCCCCGGGCGGCGCTTCCCGGACCCTTCGCTGCCCCCAGAGGGGTAAAGCCAAGGTTGGACGGGGCTTGGAGCGACCTGGGCTAGTGGAAGGTGTCCCTGCCCACGGCAGGGGATAGCACTGGATGGGCTGTGAGGTCCCTTCCCACCCAAAGCATCCTGTGATTCCATGAGCCCGTGAAAGCGAGGAAAGAGTGGAGAAGTGGTGCAACACCTCCCCAGCCAGGGAAACACAGCCAGGGTGTTGCCTGCTCCCAGATCCCTGCATGAAATCACGATTTCCTCCACCTCCGTGCAGGAGACAAGTTAATAAAGATGAGAGGAGCTGGCTCAGCCCCAGCCTTGCCCCTCATCCCACTTTCCCCTGGACCACCAGCAGGGCAGGGAGTGAATATGGGCTCCACACGAACCAGTGACTAAACCCCCATGGATCTCAAGGAGCAAGCACTCCACACCAGGCCTGGAACCAAACTTTGTGCATTTTGGGGCAGCAGCATCAGCAGGCTGTTAGCCAGCAGCGGGAGGCTCTTCCCAGAAACAAGGTGTGCAGGTGTACAGGGAATGTGTGACAGCTCAGAGCAGTACCTGGAGCAGGCTTGGATGCGCAATGGGCATCCTGAGGAGAAGGGAGAAGCCTGGCAACACCTTGAGCAGCACCCCAGCAGACTGCAGAAGGCCTCTGGCCCGTGGGACGCAGATCCCAGGTGACTGCAGTGCTGCAAGAGAAGAAGCTGGCAGAAGGGACCTGGCCGAGGCTGTGGAGCCTCCAAACGCCCACACCAGGGACTCAGTACCTTTCCCAAAGGCTGCAGCCATTTCCCTGGCACAGGGATCTCTCAGCCTGACCATGTGGGGTGACTTGGCAAGGCCCCCTTGGTGCTGGAGGGAACATGACCCCACTTGGTATTTATAGCCCGTATCAGGTGTCCAAAGGGAACATCCTGGGGCTACAGGGACGTCAGTGCTCCGGAGGGTTATCGGGATCACAGCTGCTGCCAGCAGGGTTCGTGCTGGAGAGGGGGCCCTGGATAACACAGGGACTGTCATGGGGAGCCTGCAGAGCCAGCAGAGCCCCCCCAAAAACCCACCTTGCCACCACGTGTGTCTCCCCGTGCATCAGCCCCTGGAAACAGCCCTGCTCCGGCTGCTCCAGAGCCAAAAATCAGGCTCAGGGCTACATCTGGTGCCCAGAAAACAACAGCGAGGCAATAAACAGATTTTGGGACAAAAAGCTCATTCCCAGCTGGGGAATGGGGGGTGTCAAGGAAAAGAAGTCTCCATGACATTCCTTCCCTATTTTTAGCCCCATTTCCTTCGGAAATGAGTTGCCTGCAATCAAGTCCTCTTCTTGCCTGATCCTCTTCAACACCAGTTTTAACGCATTGCCTGATTCCAAGCAAATGAGGGAGAAGTCACAGAGAAAACCCTTTTCCTGCAAGCTGTGGGACAACAAAAGGCTGAATTTCATGGAAAACCAACGCTGACACTTTGGAAGGCAGGCGCTGGCTGGCAGGTTCCTGGCTGGGGGGAATCCAGAGGAACAGTTCCTGCTGCTCCAGGTTCCTGCCACCCTCAGTACCCTCTGCCTGCCTTAATTCCAAGTGCACACAGATTTGCAGGGATGAGGGAACAAAGGGACAAGAAGGATGGAGTTAAAAGGGAAGCACAGCTGCACTCATGCCACAGACTTCCACTGTCACCTAGGGAAAAACCAGCTCCCTTCACACCACCTCCACAACCACTATGACCCTCCAATCCAATACCAGCTGCTCCAGAAAAATATAGCCCTGGATTCTTTAGGAAAAGGTCAGAGCCCCAGAGCCAGTGTCAGCACATCTGGGAGAAGCTCCTGCTCCTCATGCACAGATCTCCTTGGCATGGTAGAAGCCACATGTGTGTTCCCACAGGAGCCACATCCCACTTTTACCAGGGAATATTTGGCTGGATGACAGTGGAAACAGGACTTTATCACTGCTGATGGCTGGATAATCCACCTCTGGCATTCCTGAGCAGAGCCAGGTGGGAAAGGTGCAGGAGATATTGTTTCCTGGTGAAATATTTGTGGTCAGGCTATTCCATACTTGCCGGTTCTTCAACACACGGAGTCTGCTCTGGGAAGCAGGCCAGGGGCTCCCATGAATCACAGCCCTGCCAACAGAAAATCAGCTGAAATGAAAAGCTGGCCTCAAGCAAAGAACCAAATCCCTTCAGGCTGTAGCCTCAGATCAGGGGGATCCCACTGCATGGTCCAAGCCACTTCCCTACTGGATCGTCAGCTCCTCTGAGAGCTGCCCAGAAATTGAATTTTGATGCTTCTGAAAGAGAGCAATGGTGTGTTTTTTCTCAGGAAAGGAAGATAAAATAACACCAGCCCCTTTTCTCTCCATCAGATGATCCAAAGGCATGGAATCCACGCAGGGGCCAACTCCAGTTCAGAAATGACTGAGGTGTCTCAAAGCTTTGGCTCACCAAGGTTTAGTTCCTCTCTTGAGCCTCCATTTGAAGGGCTCAAACCCTTTTCCAGCTCATCCACCACATTTAATTGCCGCTTGTTAATTACTGCAGGCATTCTCACGTGCAGGTCCATCAGGGAATGCTCTCCAAGGATGTAACCAAAGCCACACTGCCCTATCAATAAACATATTTCGGGTTGCTACAGCAAAGCCAGCACCCCCAAGGGTCTTCCCAGCCTTCAGCCCCTCACCTTCCTTGACTCACTCCATTCCTTCTGACACCAATCCAGCTGTGAAACCTCTGCATTCACATCCAGGACAAGGCACAGGGACACATCCCAGTTGCTGCTCCATGTGCTATAAATAGGGAGAGGGAAAACAGATGAAAGGCCCCATGTCCAGGCGTGCCGGCCGTGGCCGGACTGCTCCATGTGGGTTTTGCATCAACCCGGCCCTGCTGGGAACACATTCCCTTTCTTTTCTTAATAAAAGGCTGTTTTTTAGGTCACAGGAGAGAATAAAACCCCTAGTGCCAGAGAAGTCCCACCAACACATGGATCCCTGGTTCTGTCTGTTGCTGAAGCAGATTCTGCCACGCGGCCGGATCACGCTGAGAAAACAAATCTGGCTCCACGTCCGAGTTCAAAGACTCCTTCCCAAAGCTGTGAGGGATAAAAAACACAGGGAAGGGGCAAATTAACAGCATTTCCCTCCTGCCCCAGGGCCTGAACAACATGTCCCAAGAGCTTTCCAAGCTGCTTTGCCACTGGACAAGCGGCGGCAGCTCACGGGCTGGCAGAGCGCGTGATCCGAATATCCTGACGGAGCTGCTAAATCCCTCTGCTGCCCCGTGGGTTCCAAAATAGAGTGGCCTGCACTTTGTTTTCCTGCAGGAGCTGGCTGTGGGGAAGGAGGACACTGCCACAGGCCACATCTGTCAGGCTCCAGCAGACTCCACAAACAAGGGCTCCTCACGACGGGAAGCTTCCCGCTGTGGGAGCGGCTTTGCTTGGGAAGCTGATTTTAGAACACAGAGCAACAAGGGAAGGGGGAGAAACCCCATAATGGAGGTAACTTAAACCTCCAGAAATGCTACAAAAAATGTGGGATGACCAGGATGGGGCTGTTTTCACTCCAATCACAAGAATGATTTTATGTGAAACACAAATCCAAGCCACTCGAAGCTGCAACATCCAGGGCGCTGGAGGGGTTTGGAACAGCACCGGCCTTGGAAATGATGGAAACCTTGCTCCTAAAAGCAGCTGCATCTGAGGGGGAGGGAAAAACCCGCAGCCACAAAGGAATTCAGGTGTCATGGGCCACTCTGGAAAGGGCAGAGGAGGAGGTCAGGAAGTCCAAATGCTCCCGGAGTCGGGGGGGAGGACACAGCCCTGGGATCCCGGGAGCAGCAGGGACACGGATCCCGCCCCAAACAGCGATGCCAGAGGGAGCCGGGCAGAGCAGCACCGGCACCTCCCGCGTCCTTCCCGGCAGCTGTTCCCGAGCAAAGCCCGCAGCTGGCACGCCAACAACGCTGCCTCACGATGGGGAATGTCAGGGCTGCACAGGCAGCCGTGCTGCTGCCGCCGAGCCCCGCCGGCATTCTTGGAAAGCACGGCAGGAGCAGCACAGCCTTTGTGGCCAGGGGGCAGAGATCAGCGCTGGAATTCGCTCCCATTCCCAGCACATGCCCTGTGCTCCGGCCAAAGCCCAGCCCTGCTTCTTGTCTGACCCAGCTCTGGGCACAGCGTCTCCAATTCCGCCCGCATCCCACGGGGTGTTGTGTGCCGGCAGATGAATTTCCACCACGCAGCAGGACTGAAGGAAAAAAAAGAAAAACCAACCCAAACCTGCTTTGTTGAAAAATTCCTGCTCTTCATCTGTTTAAGTGCTATTTAGCACCAGGAAGAGGTGACAAGGGTGACAAGGATCACCCCCTTGACACATGAAGCCATGTGGAGATTTCATCCCAGAGAACTGGGCATTCCTGCTTCCACTTGGCATGACAAAGAGCTTTTGATTTAAACCCTCCTGAAGAACACATTAAGGCAGTCCCCTTTTACCTCACTCCGAATGAATAATTCCAATAAAAGCTGAATATTTTGCATTATAAACTTTTCAAACCAAAAGCTTCCTGATACTGGTTGGATTTTCCCTTCCTGCACTTTTGTCCCCCCAAAATGCTGTGAAACCACCCTAATTTTGTACAGTATCTCCCTTGGATCAGAATGACATTCCCAAGGGCTTTTGGGGGGATCAGACTTACAGAACTTAAGCCCTTTGCTTCTCTTTTGACTCCACAGCAGCCTCTTCCCTCCGTATTTCTGAGCCTGGAATCCCGTGTTATTTCCAAGTGTTTCTTCCTATTTGGGAAGGACAGAACATTCCTGCTACATCCCCTTAAAGCCAAGACATGCTGTTTTCTTAGCCCCAGCACTCCAACACGGAGGGGCTGAAGGTTTCCAGTCCAATTCCTTCGAGCTGGCAGCGCCGCTTCCGCCGTGCACCGGGAACAGCCGGCATCCGGAGCCTGAGGTCCTCGTGCCAGCCCACAACACCCCCCTGCCTGCTGCTGGGGGCTGCTGGTCCCAGCACGGAGCTGGAATCACCTGGGAGAGAAGGGGAAGAGGTGGGAGATGATTTTTGGAGGGCCCTTCCACTTGGAAGAGCTTGGGAGCAAGGATGCGACGATCCAAGCCTGCATGTTCCAGGAGCTGCTAAAAGGTGGCTGTCCAACCTCAGCAGCAGGGAAGGAGCAGCATTCCCAAGGGTTATTTGTGCCAGAGGATCTGAAATGGGAAGGGATGAGTGAGCCTGCACAGATCCAGCTCTCTCCAGTGGCTGGAGAACCAGCTCAACCCAGGCACACCTGGATCCTTCTCCAGCCGAAGGTGAGATGCAGCCAGAGCCACCCAGCTGGCACCTGAAGTGATCTCCCGTGAGACTGGACAGCCAGGACAAGCCCCAGATGCAACAAAACTTCCATTTCCTTCAGCACAGGGTCATGGCAACCTTTGTCCCAGGAGGAGCCACAGTGGGGGTGCATAAGGACACTCGAAGGTGGATTTTCCTCCCAGTTGGAAGCAAGGTATTCCCTAGGGAAGTGCCAAGGTGAGCAGGGCCTGTTCTCCCTTCCCATGGTGGATGTTAGGAATCCCATAGCTCTAAGAAACTCCAGGGAACTCCCCTCCCCTGGGATATCCAGCCCAGAAATACCAGCAGAGCTGGCCTCACATGTGCTGCTCAGGAAAGGACAGTGCTCAACATGCAGCCAAGGGAGAGAGGAAACACTGGGATTAGACATGGAATACACTCAGTAGGGCAAACCCCAGCCCTGAAATGGGCACAAAATCCCTCCTGAGCCACCAGTGTCTTACTTTGATGGTGTCACACACACAGACAACTTGTTGCTGCTCACCTCGAAGAGGGGAATTTTTCACCTGCATTTCCCATTGCTAATTCCTTAAGAAGGATTCTCACCCCTTGGCACGACCTGGGAGTAGATTCAGGACCCTGCAGTCACCTGTTTCACTGCTCTCCTCAGTCCTGTGGGCCATGCTGCACCCCAGGATATTCCCTGGAGCCACACAGTGCCAGGAATTACATGCCCAGAATTCCTAAAGTTCAGAGATTGTGTGGAGGCAAAAAGATCCATTAGGTTGGAAAAGGCTGGACAGCCACCAATGGATCCTGGGTGGTTTAAAACTCCTGGCAAATAAATACCAGCAGGGCTGAAGTAACAGTTTAAAAAATGTTTCATTATTTTAAAAAGAAAGCACATTGAGATTTCCATTTCTCACTGCAGCAAGAAGTCCAGAACTTGCCAGTGCTAAGGCAGTTTTATTTCCATAATTGCCTGGAGCAATAATGATTCCCAGGCACAACCCCCCAGTCAGGACAGGCAGGGATAGATCTCGATGGTGTTGATCCGGAGGACGGTCTGGGGGGTCACAATAACTGAAAAAGAAAGAAAAGAGGGGAAAAAAAAGAAAGGATCAGGTAACAGCACAGACCTGGTGCCTACCCAATCCTATTGCTGGAGAGTTGTGCTGGCAGAGAGCTGTGCCAAGGACAGCAGCTCCCAGAGTGGGATTGGGGCAGCCTGGTCGAGGCTTTACCATGCAGTCCATACAAAAACAGCCACAATTTCCCCCTCTCAGAGAAGGGAGAGTCACTTGGCAACCCAAACCTGCACAAGACCCTGTTTGGGCTGGCTGGGAGCTGTGATGACACAGCCAGTGCTGGGAAAAGCACGGGATTGCTTTTCTGCCCGGGAACACGGGGTGCTGGACTGAGGGAACGTGAACTCCCGGTGCTCTGTGGGCACACCTGGGAGAGGAGCTGGGCCCTGAGGGGCTCTGGGGACACAGAGGACAAGCCCCTCCCTCAGAACCTTGAAGGAAGTGTGTCCTTTCCCTCTTACTTTTCTTCCTCTGGGAGTTGTGCCTCCTCCAGAAGCGCATGTTGACTTTGGGCCACGACTCCGTCTTCTCGATCACTGTGGCCTCCACACGGACCAGGTCCTTCCTTAAAACAAGTGGCAGAAGCATCATTTTGGAGTTGTTTGTGTCCTACTAGCAGAGAGCAGGTTTCTGGGCAAAGAGACACATGGACAACACATCCTGACAGAACCAGATCCTGGGAATGACAGATGCTGCGTGGGAGGAGGGCCACCTTCCCAGGCACAGCCAAAAGCCTCCAGGTGCTGTGCCTACATCAGGAGATGTGGCAGTTCACAACCTCCCTGTCATGTGAGGGGTGAGATCATTCCACCTGAGGAGGCAGGAGAGAGAGAGGGGGACCTGCAGGAACTTGTAGGATTGCAGCAAGGAAAATTCTCTTGGCACCTCCAGGTGATCTCCTGTGTCCTGTTTTGGTTTTGGAACAGGGTCAGCCCATCCCTGGTCCCTACACAAGTCCTTCCTCCTCCTCTAAACCATCACAGACAGCTGGAAGAAAGTCCCACCTTGTTGGAAATTATGCAAGTTTCCCAACAACTTTCCTAATTAATTGTTTTAATTAAGCATAAGCAGCGCAATTTTCCACTGTAGCCAGCATTTAGCGAGGTTTGCTATAAGCTCCTCTTGTGGGAACACAATTTTGGGGAAACTGAGCTTTGCTAGAACAACTGTAACCAGCCTTGATGTGCTTCAATGGTCTCAGAAGGTGAGACCCTCCAGGCAGGATCCAGACTGGAGCTTTGGACAGGGGGTTTTTAGTCAGCAGCCACAGGAGAGGAGGAGGAGGAGCTGCTCTTCCATGCACAGCACTGCAGAATTCCATTAAAAGCTCGTTAAGTTTGCCACAGGAAGACATTTAAAGACCATTCTGCTGACAAACGGCTCTGTCTGCACTTGAGGGGGGCAGAGGGGGGAAGCCCATCCAGCTGAAATGATTCCAGCAAGGTCACTGGGAGGCCAAAGGCTTCAGACAGCCACCAGCTCTTAAAATCCACCCTGGGGGTGTGATTCAATCAGAGACTGAATCCTGGACGAAACTGATGGATCTGCCATTAGTGAGTAGCCCAGAATAAAACAGCTATAAAATAATGCAGATTTTTAAGAGACCACTGGGTGACCCTGACATCCCAGCTCCAGGATTTGCTCCAGACCCAGCACTACTGAACCACACACAAACCCTGCAAGCCTGAGGGAGAAACCAGAGAGCAAACTGCACACTCCAGCCGTGGTTTGCCACTAATTTGGGACTAAACTTCCAGGATTCAAGGCCCTGGTGAGTTCTCTGTGGGACACAGCAGCAGGAACTGCTGGTGAGAGGCTGCAGCACAACACAAACCAACTTGCTGGTGAAGAGCTCGTGAGCAGGACAAGTTCTCAGCAAAACAGATCCCAAGAAAAAAAAAAAAGAAAAAATCTCTATCAAACGTTTTAGGTATGACTGGAATGTCCATAAAAATAAGAAGGGGGTCACACATTTCCCAGAGCCTGACACAGCTGGGCCTGCTGCCTTCAGCAGCAAAATGCTTCATGGGTTGGAGTTTTGCAGGAGGTGAGAAAAACTCAGGCTGAAATCTCATGGATCTGAGCTGGGCTGAAAGGTGCTGTCAAGAGGCAGAGAAAAAGATCCAGGCAAGCTGCAACCCTACAGGATCATAACTCTTGGAGATCATAATTCCAGCTGCCAAGCTCGCTCCCTGCAGGACTGAATCCCAGCCTGGCTGTCTGGGACAAGGACAGGTCCAAGGCCTTGGGCATTTCCACGGCAAAAAGGGGCAGGTAGCAGGAGAAACAGCAAGGTTTCCTGGAGGGAAAACTCCCATCAGCTGTATTTTGTCTAGAAATAAGCCAAACTTTCCCTCCACTCCTGTCTGCGCCGGGCTGCAGCCCTTGTGCCAGCCGGGGCAGGCAGGGACCCGGCCAAACACGGAGCCTGACAGATTCCAGAGCAGGAGCCAGCCAGCAGCTCCCAGAATAGCCTCCCCCATCCATGCAGAGGTGGTGTTTTGGGGTTTAAAGGAGTGCCATCCCCAGAGGTATCAGAGGAACAGAGCCCATCCAGCTGTCCCGAGCAGGACACGTTTGGGCGGCAGGAAGCGGCTCCGGTGAAGCGGCTCAGGCTGTGAGCTCTCCCTGGGGTGTTTGTTTATACAACAACACAAGCACAAAACTGCCTCTGTTCTCATCCAGCCTCTTCTCTCCTCTCCAAAATGTCTGTGGCTTAGGGGATTGTGTGAGAGAACTGCAGTGCACATCGCTGGTCACACCCTTTCCCTTTTCTCCTTTCCCCTTTTCCCTTTCTTCTTCCCCTTCTCCTTTTCCCCTTTCTCCTTCCCCTTATCCCCTAACAGAAAGCTGGGATTTGGGTGGTTTCCCTGCAGCTCAGAGGGTGATGGCATCTCCCTCCCCAGCCTTTACTGTTCCTGGCCAGCCTCTTCCTCCTCTCCTTTTCCTCCCACTGATCCCCCTCAGCCAAAGACCCGGGAGTCCAGGCCAGATGTGCAGCCTGGTCTGCCTCAAGCAGCTGCCAACACTTCCCACACCCTCCAAGCACCTGCAGGAGCCAGCAGCTGGTTTGCTTCCTGTCCTGGAGCTCCTGGGTGTGCCAAATGCAGCACAGAGAGATGCAAAGAACCCTGGATCAGAGCTGGGTGAAGGAAGGTGCTCCTCACCTGCCTGACGTGGCACATCCCTGCCCGGAGAACGTTGCTTCTTGAAAAAAATGAAATAAAAGCCCCTTTCTAGTCCTAAAAATGAGATTTCCCATCCTGAAACCCTCCCCAAGTGCAATATCTGGCAATAACTCCCAGAATCCTGACAATCTGCTACTCCAGAGCCACTTCCAGTGCTGTTACAAGGATTGACAGCTCCCAAAATCCTGTCCAACACAGGGACCTGAAACAAGTACCACCAGTGCAAGTCAAGCCATGTCAGAACTACACAAATAAGTCCTAAATACCACCAGCAATAACACCAGGTCCACACCCCCCCCCTCCCCTTTTGGGAAGGAAAAGGCAGAGGTACCAGGGGTTCTGTACAGCAAGTCCTTACAGCACTGGGATGGAGACAGTGCCAAGGGATAAACTTCTCCCAAGTTCTTTGACTGCTGGATTAGGTGACTGAGAGGAAGGGAAAAATCAGGAACACCAAAATGAAGATTAAGGCCTGCTGGGGTAAGGCAATGGCAAAAGGAAAGGGGTTAAAAACCCAGCTGGAGGGATTATGGAAAAGGATTTCTGGGTTATTTCAAGATGACTATCACCAAAATTAGGGTAAGAGGCTAATGATGTTGAAGAGCTAGTTTGTGCAAGAAGAAAAGGATCCAACCTAGGAGAACATCCCACAGCCACCATAAAACTGGGACCTGCTGCTCTCCTGGCACCGGGGAGAGTCAGCAGAGGCTTCTTGGTGATTCTTCCAAAAGCCACAGGGCTGGCATCAAAGTGAGTGCTAACAAATCCCAGTTTCAGGGACTGCAGAGCCACAAGGAAACAAAAAAAGGTCAGATAATTCCTTTATGAAGCACCTTACCCCAGCAGTGGCCTTCCAACCAGTGTGAAGTCGTCAGCACCAACCAGCAAAACCTGGGGGAAATAAATCAGGCACAAATCACTGCCCATGGTCCAGGCAGAAATGCCAACAAGGCCTTCCAAACTCTACAGCCATAAAGGAGGCAAACTGCTTCAAACCAAACCTTGCCACACTGCAAACCTGACACTAACTGGTGGGGAAAGCTGGTAACAGGCAGGAGACAGAGCCATTACTCTTCCAGAGAGCTCATCCCACTAAAACACACTGCACAAGTATCTTTCTGCAGGATCAGAACACACTGAACCTCTCTGTCCTGGCTCACCAGCAGCTGTAAAAAATATGGAAAGCAATCAGGGAAGAAAAATAACTCGCCTCATGTGGGATCTGGACAAATGGCAGCTCCCAAACTGTTGGATTTTTACAGCAATTGCTGTAAAATCCCCGTGGAGAAACAATTCCCTCATTCTCCCCCATATGGCCTCAAGATGGGAAATAAAGAAATGAACATCTGGGGCTTCACCAGCCCTTGCTGTTTTGGAGCATTTCAGCCACCACCTAAAGGAACAGGCAGGATAAGAGAGGCTACGGTGGGAAGAGGCTGCATTTCACAGGATCATCGAGGCTGGAGGAGAACTTCAAGGTCATGGAGTCCAACCATCAACCCAGTACCACCATAACCTCCCCTAAACCACGTCCCCCAGTGCCACATCCGGAGCTATTGCTCCCAGGCTGCCCCTCAAATCCTCTGGCAGCACTTAAAAACCACACAGAAACCATCCCAAGAAGTTCTGACTTTAGCTTGAGACAGATATTGCCAGCAAAAAATCCCCAAAAGGCTGTGATGCTTGGGCAAGTTTTCACCTTCATTCCCACCCAGACCTTTGCATTCCAGGCTGGCTCTGCCAAAGAAATCCCTCCTCTCTGTTGGACACAGGGATGTGGGACACAGCTAAGGGCATCCCTAAAAAGCTGCCTCAAAACTGGGCTTCAAAGAAATGGAAAAGCACAAAAACCCCCCAGCTCTCCCTGAGCACTTGCTCAGCTCTAACAACCAACATGAAGGTGAAGCCAAGAGAATCCCACTCCATAATATTTCCCTTCAGTTTGGATTAATGAGCCTCTGCAAGCTCCTGCTGGTTGTCCAAGGCTGAGCACAAAGATATTAATTGATCTTGGCAATTCTCCCCTCCATGCCCCATCCCTCTGCCTCCACCCAGCCCAGCAGGATAAGGATCTTGCAGAGCCCTGAGGAGTTTATAATCCCTCTGGGAGCCCTGCAAGGAATTAAGAAGTTGGACTCATGATCTTAGAGGTCCCTTCCAGCCTAAATGACTCTGTGATCTGGGATGTTGGAGCCTCAAGGCAAACACAGGCTTTCGCTGCCGGCTCTGGAAACAACAACTGTCATTTTCTTTTTTTGGAAGAAGTCAGGACAACAAAAATCTGTCTCCCCACAGAGTCTGGCAAGGCTCACTCCAGCCCTGTTGAACAGAAATCACAATAATATCATTACTAACTGAAGCTGGAACAAAACTGAGGGGATTGGAACAAAGCAAAGGGCCGGAACGAGGGCGGGAGACCCCCCAGGAGCGCCGTGGGACGCAGCGTTCAAACCGGCCATGGGCTTTGTCTCCAGGAATGTCTGAGGGGAGCCTGCCCTGGGGCATCACCTTTTCCAGGCGGATTCTGTCTCCACACTCAGCCTCCAGCACGTTGTCCATCATGATCAGGTCTTCAGAGGTGATTTTCCACTGCTTGCTGGCAAAGTGCACGATGGCGAAGAGCCGCCCGTAGGCCCCGGCCGAGATGAGCCCGTTCACCTTCCGCACCACTTCTGCTGGCAAACAGCAGGGCCAGGGGTCAGGGCAGCACAGCCAGAGGGCTGGGAAGGGCTGGGAAAACTCCCCCACACCCCTTGCTCTGCCCCCAGAACCCTCACCTCCTGGGAATCTCTAAGCAAGGATCAACAGCAATGTTGTTTCCCAGACGTGTGAGCCTCCCCTTCTTAAAATGAATGATCTATTTGCGTTTGAGGTGCTGGCAAAGCCATGCAGAAGTAAACATCTTGTATGCACTGTGCAGCTACTCTGCGCTGCTCAATCTCTGCCTGTTCCCCAGGCATCCCAAAATGTACCATACTTGGATAGGAAGCATTCCAGAAAAGAGCTCTTGTCCACGCATCCTGCGTTTGGAGGAAATTCCCTCCGTTTCCAAGTCATGTGCAGATAGCCCAGGCGTCTGAAAAGTGCCTAAGGCACACAAGAACATGGGGAAGAGCTTGGCAAAGCCCCAGGGAAAAGGGTTCCAGCACATGACAGAGCTTGGCCTGAGAATTTTTACCTGCAGCCAGGACAAGAGAGACCTGTCCCTCGCTATTTCCCACAAAAATCTCTTCCCACATGCAAGCAAGGAGCAGGATCCTGAGATCAAGCCCTGCACGTGGACAAACTGTGTTCCTGGGCAGTGAATCCAAACCCAGTTTTTATGGGAACACCAAAAGGTGTTGCTCACTGGCACCATCCCACTGCCAAACTGCAGCTTCCCACCGTTGTCCTGAGCTGCTCAGATTTTCCTCACTGTCCTAAAAAGTAGCTGAATCTTTTTCTTTTTTCTCCCCCTCTCAGAATGTAAACAGAACATCCCTTTGGGACAGACAGGAATCCAGCAGCCAGGCAAACCCAACCCAATCCTTACAGGAATGCTTGGAAACCAGCCGAGGATACAAACTTAAAGGTAGAGGTAGGAGCACAAACGATTTGCAGGGCAGGAGCTGCTGCAGTTCCCACCAGGATAAAGAGTTGCTGGTAACTCTTCCAACACCTCCAGTGCCAAGAAACATCAAGTGATTGCTGGCTTGGATCTCAGCACCCTGTGGAGCGACCCATCCCAAAATATCCGGGGCTGTTTCCACAGCCAGCAGGAAACAGGAGGCAGCACTGAGATGCTCTTGCTGCTGCTGTTCCCTCTGGATAAGCACAGCCAGGAGATAAAGATGCAGCACTCAGCAGCAGCAGGAGGGAGCCCACGAGGGACGGGCCCACCCCTCAGGAGGGGCCCCACGGGGCGGGTTGTGGGTCGCTGCTGGGTTATGTCACACCCAGGGACAGGCACCCCTCTGTCACTGCAGCAATCCCAGGGGCACAGAGCAGATAAAAAGCAGGATCAGAGCAGCCTGGGAGGAGATGTGGAGCAGGAGGCTGTTTCCAAAGCACATCCCTCACTCAGGGACACGCAGCTGCAGAAAGGTGAGCTCAGCTCTTCTTGTCAACCTGGCCACCAGCCCAGGGGTGGGGACTCCAGCACCTCCCTGGGCAGCCCCTGCCAGTGCCTGACCACCCTTTCTGTGAAGAAACTCCTCCTTTTGTCCAACCTGAACCTCCCCTGGCACGCTCCCTCCCATCCTGTGGCTGCACCCAGCAGTCCTGGGGGACAGGGACACGATCCCCAGCATCACATCACCCACTGCCTCGTGTCCCACCTCTGCAGCTCTGTCCTGTGCCCACCACCCAACTGCTCCTGCTGGCTGGATGTTCTGTTCTGTGCACCAAAATACACCAGCTCTCCATGTGCCCACCATCCAACTGCTCCTGCTGGCTTTCATTTAGCCAGTGAATGGAAAATTACTGCGTTCTCCTGTCCAAGAGGCTTCTTTCATGCTTTAAATTCTTTTATATATTGTTTCACACCACACATCACATCAGGTAAGACCCCCCTGGGAGCGTGAGAAGCCGTCACAATCTCAGGAAAAATCATATTGCAACCAAATCTCCAAAGCCAGCAGCTGGAGCACCATTCCAGAGACACTAAAACATGTCAGGAATTAAAAAAATAAAATGAAAAAGACGAACTTCAATCAGGCATCGAGGTAATGCTGTAGGACCAGATCTGAGACTTTTACCTGCATGATACTTGGCTTCTTCCACTGGGTCTGGAAGTTTCACTTCAGGCCATGGGGGCGAAGTCAGGGAAGTTTTGGCCACAAGTCTGTGAGTGACAAGGTAAAATTCACTGCAGCAAACAGACATTGCCAAGAGATGGGAAACAGGGAGAGGAAAGAAGGCAAAAGGAGATGGAGATGGAGTAGAAGTGGATTTTACCCACAAACACCCCACTAAAAGGCATCAGGTTATACTTAACAATTAAGCAAGAATCTACAATAATACAAAACCAATCTTAGACTTCAAGAGGGAGATTTGCCTCAGAAAGCTCCCTGAGATGACCACAAAGGCCCTGGTTTCTGAAATCTGAAAATGTAGTAGATTTAGCAAATACCATCCCAAAATAAAAGGTAAATTCCATCCCCATCATGAGAGGGCAAGCTCAGGTTTTCCTGCATGCAGAAATCCACACTTCCTCTACACAACACAGGACGTACAAACTGCATGAAGCATGTAGTGAAAAAAGGCAAAATTGACTCAAAATCTACTGCCTTTGATTGATTTACTCTGCAATGCCCAGCAAAACATCCCAAAGGGCTTTAATTTGCCAGGAACTTCAAGGAGCTGGGAGCATCTGACCACAGCACCAAGGCCTCACGGGGCTCAGTGAGGATTTTGGGTGCTGTGTCACCCAGGCAGAGACCCAAGGATCTCTGACCCCTGAGAATGAGCAGGAAGAGCGAACAGTACATCCTGCCATTCCCGGTGGCAGGAATTCTCTGCTCCTGCAGTGTCCCCTCCTGGTCACAGCCAGCAGCAGCTCGGTCCTGCAGGAGATCCCAGTGCAGGGAATGGAATAAAGGCACAAGCAGCTCCCAAAGTCCAGGCCCAACACGAGGCAGGGACACCTTGCACTAGACCAGAGCGCTCCAAGCCCCATCCAACCAGGCCTTAGACACTTCCAGAGATGGGACAAAAAGAAAATATAACAATGAAGGGAAGCATCCTTCTGGAAAAGGTGACTGAAGGTGGGCAGAGTCCAAAACACTGGGAAGCAACAGTGTGACCAAGAGGCAGCCCAGCCTCCTTCCCAAAGGAAAATCAGCTGCCCTCCCCACCCCACTGAAGCAGGCCAGCATTCCAGGGGGGAAGAGGCAAAGGGAGGAGTGAGTTACCCTGGCTGTGCAGAGGTGCTCTGGAAATCATTCCAGGGGAAAAGAGGCAAAGGGAGGAGTGAGTTACACTGGCTGTGCAGAGGTNGGGGGGAAGAGGCAAAGGGAGGAGTGAGTTACCCTGGCTGTGCAGAGGTGCTCTGGAAATCATTCCAGGGGGGAAGAGGCAAAGGGAAGAGTGAGTTACCCTCTGCACTCTGGCTGTGCAGAGGTGTTCTGGAAATCATTCCAGGGGAAAAGAGGCAAAGGGAGGAGTGAGTTACCCTGGCTGTGCAGAGGTGCTCTGGGAACTCCGGTGCCGAACTGCAGCCGAAAGCAGGGAGGCTGGAAGGGAGGGGGAGAGAATTAAACACAGGCAGCAGCTGCTGGGCTTTTGCAGAATACCAGGTTCCTCTGGCTGGAAAAGCCTCCCAGAGCTTTGAGTCTAACCTGTGCCTGATCCCCACCTTGTCACCCAGCCCAGAGCACTGAGGGCCACATCCAGGGGATCCTCGGACACCTCCAGGGATGGGGACTCCACACCTCCCTGGGCAGCCCCTTCCCAGCCCAGCCAGGAAGGAGGAGGCTGATGGAGTCCCTACACCCCCCCATTCCCTGGATTTTGCTGAAGGGGTTACACCAAGGTGGGAAAAGCTGTAAAGCTGATTCTCCTTTTTGTTAATATTCCTGGGCTTTCGGGCTGCTCCAAGGGGTGCTGGGAAAGACACGAGTCCATTCCATCTCTGCCCAGGGAACAGCTCCCGGCTCATCCAGCAGGTGCATGGCAGGGATACAGCAGGGCCGGGAGGAAGCAGTGCAGACCCTGACCTGCTGCCAGCCTCCTTCCTTCCCTCCTCCCTCTATTCCTTTCATCCCAGCAGCTGGGATCAGTCTTTCTTTCCTTCCTTCCCCGTAGCAGGCACAGTCCTTCCATCCTTCCCTCCATCCCAGCAGCAGACAGAGCTCCTTCATTCCCTCCCATCTTTCCCAGCAGCAGGCAGAGCATTTTCCCTTCCTTCTTTCCTTCTCTCCCTTCACCCTAGCAGCAGGAACAGCCCAGTCCATTCTTCCTTTCATCCCAGCAACAGGCAGAGCATTTTCCTCCACTCTTCCCTCCCCAGGAGCAGGCAGAGCTCCTTCCTAGCAGCAGGAATAGGCCGGTCCATCCATCCTTCCTTCTTCCCTAGCAGCAGGCAGAGCGTTTTCCTTCATTCTCCTCTCCTTTCCCCTCCATCCCAGCAGCAGGGAGAGCTCCTCCCCGCACTCTCCCTTCCCCTCCCTCACGGGTCCCGCTCACCTCCCGCGCGCCGCGCTCGCGCCGCCGCCGCCGCCATGGCGGTGACCTCGCGCCGGAGGCGGAACCGCGGGGGCGTGGCCTAGGGCGGGGTTTGCC
>VZRZ01006996.1:88512-113022 GCA_013398175.1 Climacteris rufus
AATCCTCCGGGAACCCCGCCTTTCACCCCAATAGGAAAGCCACCCCACAGGGCTCTGATCCGTGGGCTGGACTCCCCCCCCACACACACAGCACCAAGCCACCCTCTTAGAGCTCTGCTGGGGACACTCACCCAGCCATGAGGACGGAGGTGGCAGGAGCCGGGATAAAGCCGTTCCGTGCTGTTCCGGGAGCTGTGACCCTCACAGGCGTGTGTGGTTCCCAGGGCATGGCAGCAGAGCGTGTCCCTGAAGGAGCTGCAGCGGAGAGGCGTCTGCTTGCTCAAGCTGCAGGTCAGCAGCCAGAGAACCGGCCTGTACGGGCGTCTCCTCGTGACATTCCAGCCCAGGAAGTGGGATTCGGACACCGAGCTGCCCTCCAACAGCTTCGGGCCTGGTGAGTGACGCTCCTGTCTTTCCAGAGACAGAGCTCCTACGGTCATGGAATGGTTTGGGTCAGAAAGGACCTGAAAGCCCAACCAGTGCCACCCCCTGCCATGGCCAGGGGCACCTTCCACTCTCCCAGGCTGCTCCAAGCTCTGTCCAGCCTGGCCTTGGGCGCTTCCAGGGATGGGGCAGCCACAGCTTCCCTGGACAGCGACACATTTGCCTCACGCTCTCCCTCCCAACCTTTGCAGGGGACATCGTGGGGCTCTACGAGTCGGCTGGGCAGGGGGAGCCGCTGTGCACGGCCGTGGTGACCCGGGTCACCCCCAAGGCAGTGACAGTGGCCCTGGAGGAGCCCCAGGACGGGGAGCTGGGCACGGACCACGAGCGCTCCTTCCGCCTGCTCAAGCTGGCCAACGATGTCACCTACAACAGGCTCAAAAGGTGGGGGCTCACCTGGCCTCACTCTGCTCATGGGCAGTCTGGAAAAGCTCTTCCCAGACACTTCCCAGTTTAGGTTTGTCATTCTCCAGCCTCACAACAGCATCAGTTTACCCACCTGCTGGCTGGTCCTGCTCTTCCCTTTCCCTCTCCTGGCTGCGTGGTTTGGTCCTGTTGCATCACCCCTGGAACCCTCTGGGTTCTGTGTAGGGCCTTTTCCATCCTGGCAGGAGGAGTGAACAGCTCCTTGCTGGATTAACACTCTGGAAGAAAACATTGGGCTGTGCCAAGCAGGAGCCTGACCAGCACAGGGATTTGTGCATGCAAGGGTTGGGAGATGCAGGAATTAGGTGGGATTCGTCATTGTTCAGCTTTGGAATAGCTCAGTCCATACTCACAGCCTGTCTCTGGGTCCTTGGGAACCTCTCAAGGAGTGCCTGCTGTGCCTGTAACCTGGATTTTCCCTCCTTTGGCAGAGCTTTAACTGCACTCAAGCAGTACCGTGGCGGCCCAGCCTCCGACCTGATCGACGTCCTCTTCTTCACCTCTGCTCCAAGGGCCTTCCCTGAAACAAGTAAGGATCCTTTGTCACCAGGCTTGATGGGAATTGCCCATGGGAACACAAATAGCTGCTCCTTGTACAGTTTTTATCCATACCTGCAGTCACTTTGCTCCAGAAATGACCCCAGTGCTGAATGTGAGTCATCAGTGGTGTTGGAGCTGGGAGCATTGTGTTCATACTGGTTTGTACTGGGCACATTTCCCTCTTGGAAAGACCCTTGACAAAAAAAAAAATGGATATAAGTAGTCTTTGGGAAAAAAAAATCAAAATATGAAATGACACAGCTTAACCTTTCAGAGAAGCCACAGGGAGAGCAAAGCCTCTGGTGAGCAGCTGAGTCAGATATCAACAACTGCCAGTGGATTTTATCCCTTGACAGAAGGGAAAGATCAGCTGGGCTGCAAAACTCAGGGAATGAGGGCTGAGGGCGGATTGGGCTGCCCAGCAGGATGGGCTGTGTCTAAGCCATGCACAGAGCTCAGGTCTCTGCTGTCCCCACCCATGCCATCCATCCCTGCCAGGGTTGTGCTCCTTTTCCTCCCCACCACAGCTCCTTGCACTGTTTGCTTTCCTCTGATTCGTGGATTTGGCTGCCCACAATGGTTTCCCTCTCTTCCATTCCCTCCAGCCAGGCTTGTCTTCTGATAGGATAAATCAAGGACAAAAAAAAATGGGTATTAATGGGTCCTATCTCTGGATCTCTAAGCACTCATCCTAGTCTGAGTCAAACCTTTTAGCTTTTTGGCTGCCTGGGGACCTTGGTGCACTCAGGGTTTTAATATTAAATAAAAGAATTAAATTTTAATCAACCAACTTTCTCCAGCAGTGCTCTTACCCCTGAGGGAGCAGAACTGCCTGTGATGAAGGAAAACTCCTTTTCACCACATCCCTCAGATGTGCCAGACTGAGCAGAGAGGAGCTTTCCATCTCCCCAGCACTGGGAATATTGATGGATGGATTGAGCCACGTTAGACAGGCAGAGGAGGTGCAATATAAACACAAAGGCCTTCCAGTTGCCTCCTCCCTTCAGAGCTGCTTTCTCCCCAGCTAGAGATGTTGTACTAGCCAGGAATTAAGTGTTAATAACCTGGAATAAGCCTGCCCTGAGCTGAAGGGCTCTGGCAGAACAACCTCACAGCACTCAGGCAGCTCCTCCATGTCACAGCCTCTCCTTCCATGACCAAGCACCCATTAGCCTGGTTTCTGTGGGGATCTGCCTCATCCCATCCATTATCTGCCTCCAAACAAACCCATCAGCAGGCTGAGTCAATAAGCTCTGGACAACTCCTGAAATTGGCTGTCTAGACACACATCTGTGTCAACACTGTTCTGGGCTGTGATGGGAGCTCATTTCCATCAGAAACCAGGAGGCCATGGGTAACAGTGAGGGCAAAATCGACTCCAGCAAGTGAAATGTGCAGCAGCAGAAGCCTAAATCTGTTTTTTTTTAAGTATGGGGGAAAAATGAGAATCCTAATTTTTCAATCAGGGCTTTTAGGTGGGTTCTGATATTGCTGTGCATTTTAGTGGTTAATTAGCACACACCAGCAGCCCAGCCCAGCCCATCAAAGCCCAAATCCTCTCAAAACTCTTAAAAATGAAACAATAAAGACCCTTGGCATAGCACAAAAACATGGGACGGGCTGTGGGAAGAATAACCTGTGGAGCAGGCAAAAGGACAGGAAGGGATCAGCAGCAAAGAACAGGACTGGCACAAAGCACTTCCACAGCCCACCCTGTTGCCTCCAGAGGTGTTCCAAGTGGGAGAATAAGTTTTCCAGAAAGGCAGACTCCAAACTGAGCAGGAATTTTGCCCTTTTCAGACTCCCTGGGAAGCAGAATCCCGGTGCTCAGCCATCAGAAACGCCCTGCTTGTCTCTCTCCCACTTGAACTGCACCCGTGGTCCTGGTGGAACTTCCACAGCCAAAATCTCCTCCAGGCCATCCTCCCCTGCTCCCTGGGACCGCTGCACTCCCACATTTTGGGAGTGAGGGGAGTGGAGAGGCTTTGCTTGCCAGCAGAGGCCAGCATTGCTCTGCTTGCTGTGCTCTTCCCAGCCATCCAAGAGGGACACATCCCTTTTCCCTTTGGAAAGCAGGTTCTGCCTTACCTGTGCAGGTCACTGAGAGCTGCCAGCTCTCTCCTGTGCTCCTGGGCTGGAGGCAGTGAGGGATGCTCATTTCTGTTCCCAGCACTGGCTCCAAAAGGCCTGGCTTGTGTCCAACTCTGCCCATGGCTGTAAAAACATTTGAAAAAGGGAAAGAAGGAAGAACAAAAGCCTGGTTAAAAAGCAGGAATATCCCTAGTAAAAGCAGCAGAGCACTTGGGAAGCACCAGGGATTTCCCACAAAACTTCTTTGACTTCTTGGCACAAGTCATTTGCAAAAAAACTCCTTATCCCTCTGCCCTGGGACACCTCTTGTCATCACAGGGGCCATGGAGAGGGCTCCAAGATTTGTGGGGAAGACCAAGCAGTCCAGACAAGTCAGCTGCCAGGTATTTCCTCTGGAGAACAGGGAAAGTTCTGATCCAGGCTGAAGTACCCACCTGGATTTTGTCCAGCAGCGTTGGCTGCAGTGAGGTTGTGCTGGGTGATTCTGGATTGTTCTTGGTGAGAAATTTACCTTGGAAAAGGCTTCCAGGTCTGGAAAACCCAAGCTCTTGCTCCCAGGAAGGGCTGTTCCCACCCATTTTTGGTGCAAAGAGCCCTTTTCTGGGCTGGGATATCACCCCTCAAGCCACTGCTTCACCAGAGCTGCTGGATCTGTGCAGAAAAACATCTCAGTTCCTGGGAATGCTGGGGAACCAACCTTGCTGGCCAAGGTAATTTGGTTTTTAACACTAATAAAGGGAGTTGTGCCTCAGGGCACAATCACCTGGCCACCAGCAAGACACATTCCAGGGATTTCTTCAGGGATGCCTGGAGTGTAGCTGGTGGAGGGAGAAGAGTTCAGAGGAACCATAGCATCCCATAGGAGGCTCTTCCCTCCTCCCCACCACTGTTCCCAGCCCAGGAGAGGCCCATTCCCAGCCTTCCCACACAGCAGCTCCTGGCAGCACGTGCTTAGGAGGGGATGAGGGTGGGCACAGGCCTGGAGAAGCTCCTGAGCTCATCCTGGAGCAGGGAAACATCAATGACTCCCACATCCCGGCTGTTCCTCGCTGTGGGAAAAGCCTCTCAGCTTTTAAGCTGTTGCTTGCTTTTCCCCCAGCCCATGGGATGCTTCCTGGGCTTCTCTGAGTCATTAGCACACTCACCCAAAAGTGACATGTAAACCAAGAGGCAGATTGGCAGCAAAAAGCACCTTTAGCCCCATTTCTCTCTTCCTCATCTCCTTCTGGATGGGTATTTTTTGTTTAACCTCACTTAGTGGTGCTGCTTCAAAAGCCAGAGGTCACACACGAGTTCACCTGCCTGAAACCAGAAGAAACTTCCATGGTTTTTAGTCCAGCCCTCAATGCAAAGAGAGGGATGAGCCACATGATGCCCAGCAGGGAATGCTGCCCAGAGATGTGTCTTATATAAGCTTTTGTGGGAACGTTATTTTCGGGAAACCTCGGTGTAATGAGTCACCATCCCTGCTGTAATTAACTCCCATAATGAACAAGGAGATTAGCAGCAGGACTGGGGGGATGAGAATAAATTTGGGCCTAAATGAGATAAATCTGGGAGGGTTAAAAAGCAGCTTTTGAGAATTCGATCTCTGCAGTGAAACCAATTCTCTTCTAATGCAATTTGCATCTTCTTTTCTCTCTTTTCCTTCCTTATTGAAGCAGAAACCAATTTTAGTTTTATCATTTAAATGGCTGTTTGTGCCTTTTCCTGCCTTCCTTCCCAGTCTTTGCTGACCCACACGGGGCTGCTCTGTTCTGCTCACAGACTCTGCAGCTTTTCCTGCTTTTCCACTTCTGCTGCCTTGGCTTTGTTCACTGGTAGTGAACCAGATCACCTACTTCCTTCCTGGTTTTCATTGAAGATTCACTAAATGTGCTGGTTCCCCTGTAAACCAAGCCCAGAGCTCCCTCCAGAGCCAGGAAAACCTCCCTGTTTGGTGCTGGAGCAGCTAAATGCCTCTTAAAATGCTGGGAATTCCACCACAGACTGGCTGAAGGCAAAATATCAGGGATTGGGGGGTATTTAGGGAAGGCATGGATGCAGGATGGGGAGCCTGTTTGTTTTGGAATCAGAAAAAGTTTATTTTTACCTTCTGGGCTCTTCTGGCCCCCTCAGTGCCTTCCTCCCAAGGTTCTCCCCGTTATGAAATGGATTTGGGCCGGCTGCAGAGAGCTCTTTGTGTTGCTGGATTTGTGCTTCTCAGGCAGCTCCCAGCTGGGGGCTGAGGTCCCAGTGACTCTTCTTGCTGTCTCCACAGAACCTCTGGAGTTCTTCAACGCCTCCCTGGATGCTTCCCAGAGGGAAGCCGTGTCCTTCTCCCTGGCTCAGAGGGAGCTGGCCATCATCCACGGGCCTCCTGGAACGGGCAAAACCACGACCCTGGTGGAGATCATCCTGCAGGCTGTGCAGCAGGGCCTCAAGGTGAGGGGCAGGGGCAGGGCTGTGGTGACAGGGAGCACCTCAGGTGGCCCCCAGTGACCACTTCTTGTGTGGAGACCTCAGAGCAGCCTTCCAGTTGCAGGAGGGGCCTGCAGGGATGCTGGAGTGATGCCACGAGGGGAAACGGCTTCCAAAGGAAAGAGGGGAAATTTAGGTTGGGTGTTGGAAGAGATTCTTCCCTGTGAGGTTGCCCAGAGAAGCTGTGGCTGCCTAATCCCTACAAGTGGCCAAGGCCTGGCTGGAGAGGGCTTGGAGCAGCCTGGGATGTGGGAAGGTGCCCATGGCAGGGGTAGGACTGGATGGGCTTTCAGGTCCCTTCCCACCCAAACCTCTCCAGGTTTCTATGATTATTTTGCACACTCCTGGGCTTTGTGGCCGCTGCAGCAGGGCTAATCCAAGGCTTGCAGGGATCAGGGACTCGCCCCAGCAGCTCCGAGTTTGGTGTTCACTGGGGACCCTACAAAACGCTGCAAAGCGCTGAGGGAACGACCTGTGGGGTGCTGTCCGTGCTTTATTCCCACCAGAAGCTGGTGGGACACCCCTCGGTGCCCTCAGGGGTGCCCAGCCGCGCTTGTCCCCGGCAGGTGCTGTGCTGTGCCCCGTCCAACGTGGCCGTGGATAACCTGGTGGAGCGGCTGGCCGGCTGCAGGGCGCGGCTCCTGCGCCTGGGCCACCCCGCCCGCCTGCTGCAGCCCATCCAGCAGCACTGCCTGGACGCCGTGCTGGCCCGCGGGGACACCGCCCACATCGTGGCAGACATCCGCAGCGACATGGACCGCGCCTGGGTGAGCACCCCGCGGGGATGGGGCGGGCGCGGTGCGGGGAGAGCTTACGCGATCGGATGTCCGGGGAAAACCCTTCCCTGGGAGGGCGGGGAGGGCCTGGAGTGGCCGGAAAGATCCCGGAGAAGCTGTGGCTGCCTCAGCCCTGGAAGTGTCCAAGGCCAGCTTGGAGCAGCCTGGGATAGAGGAAGGTGTCCCTGCCCACGGCAGGGGGTTGGAACTGCGCAGGCTTCCCACCCCAACCATTCCAGGGTTCTGTGATTCCCAGATCAAAGGAGTGGGACTTGCCCCTGGTTCCACCTCCGTGCCCTCCTCTTCACCAGAGAAACGTTCCCCTCATTAATTCACTTCCTGGGGAGCTGTCTGCCTGTCCTGACGCTCCCTCCCACTCCCCGCCACCTCAAGTAGAAAGCACATCTCAAAATGCATCCTTCATTTCTTCTTTCTCACCCTCATTTTCCTGAACTTATCTTACAGAGTAGCTCTGTTCCTTGGGATGAGGTTTTGATGCTAATTAGGTTTTTTTCCCTGCCCTTTCTGGTGGCAGCACTGTCCAGAAGCCATTTTTTTCACTTCTTCATTTATTTTCCATCTTTCTCACTGGTGATTAGTTTTCCTTTTCCTCTCCTTGGGAGGAGTCTGTCACAGAAGCTGTTCTTGGCTGCAGAGAGCTCATCTCCAAGGTCCTGACCCATCTTTCTCTCCTCCTGCCTCATATTCTCCCCTGCCAACTTCCCTGCTTGGCCCTGGAACAATTTCTTCCTTTGTAACTCCACATTTTGACTCTTCTCCCTCCTTCCCTTCACCCCAGCCTACAGAAGGACCAGAAATAAAAACCTGTGCTCTCTCTGGGTATTTCCTACCTGTTTGTGCCTCCTTCCCTTACCTGGCCTGGAGCTTCCCAGGGCCTCAACTTCTGGATATTCCTTCCACCAGCAAGGTTTCAGCCCCACACTACCTGAGTAAGAAATGCAGCACAGGTCCAGGTCCTGGTCCAGGTCTAGCTCCAGGGATGTTGAGCAGGGTGAGAGAGCAGTCCAAGTGAATGAGGCAGGTAATCCAGGAAAGAAGCCAGGCTCAGCCCCTGAGCTGGCCTTAAATAGGCTCCCAGCCCAATGAGTGGGTGGGGGAGCCCAGATGAGGGCAGCTGGAGTTGATATTCCTAATCCCTAACTAGGAATGGGTGAGATCCTATCCCATCCTAACCCTATCCCTATCCTAACCCTATCCTCAGGGCTGTCTGACAGTGCCCTGTTCCCTCTGGACTGTGCTCCCTGCTCCCTAAGCTGCTTCCAGAGCCCAGGATCAGGCAGATGTTTGGATCTCAGTGTCACCAGAGGGCAGTTGATGTTGTTAATTTATTAACTGGACCATTTTAGCACAACAGATTCCCCTTGGCCCTGCTGGCACCTCCAGCTTGTCCCTCTAACCTTCCTGGGTCCAGCAGGGAAGAGGTTGATGCCCATTTGCTTTGTTCCTTCAGCCCAGTGAATCCCAGGGCTGTGTCTTAGATCCAGCCAAGGAAGAGGTGCCTGTGTGGTCACCTTGGCCTCTCTGTGATCCCTCCCCCTGGAATTCCTGAGCCCATTTTCACAGTTTTAAATACCTACCAAAACAGGTGGCTGAGCTGATCCATGTTAGAGCCTGGAAAATCCATCCGTCTATGGCATGACTATAGGAAACAGCAGGTCTTACATATAAAAACTTCTGTCTGCAGCCTTTTCCTTTTCCTCAAGTCGGCCTTGCCTCCCAGGAAATCATCCCAGTTTCCATCTGGGGTTGCTCAGAGTGCCCACAGTGAGCTGGGCTGGGCTCTCCTGGCTGCTGCTCTGGAAGTGCTGGTGCCCAGTGCTGCTTGCTTGGTGTGGTGGATACATTGAATAGCTGCTGAAAAAAGCCCTGGATGCTGCTCTGGATCCTTTCCAGCATCTCTGAGAGGCCAGTTTGAAGTGGCAGAGCTGCTGCTGGGGCTTGGGGGTCCGTGCTGCTTCCAGGAGCCAGTCCCTCCCCCAGCAGAGGCGCAAGACCCCTCTTCCCAAATGTTGCTCCCTGCTCCATGCCCACAGGCTTTGGCTGGTCACAGACACAGCCAGAACTGAGTAGCAGCAGTTGGCTCTATCCTGATTTTTCTGTTTTCTAGGCAAAAAGCAGAAAGGCCCAGGACAAGGGAGAGAGAAGCCATTTCCTGGGTGAGATTAAGACCCTGAGGAAGGAGCTGAAGGAGAGAGAAGAGGCTGCCATGGTTGCAGCCCTCAGCCAGGCCAGCGTTGTCCTGGCCACCAATACAGGTGTGAGAGCCTCCTGCTCAGTGTTTTCCCTCCCTTTGCCAGGTAAACCACATGCCCTGCAAGGCAGCATCCTGCTGGGATAACTTGGAAACTTTCTCCAAGCTCCTGGGAGCCCAGCAAAGCCTCCCAAACCCCTCCCCAGTGGGATTCTCCCAGCTTCCCCTCTGGCACAGGATGTTGTTGAGCACAGATGATGGATCTGGAAGGGCCTGTGTTAGCTCTGAGTAGGAGCTGGGAGTTCAGTGAGTAAACAAGTGCTGCTGGAGGTGTGCAATCTGCTCCTGATTGCATAAGTCACATGGAATTGCTTCCCTGCTTGGAAAGTTTCCAGGACTAGTGGAATCCAGCATGTGTTTCCATAGCCTGCCCCCAGTCTGCGTGTGGTTGGTTCTCTACTCACCCAAATGGATTTCAGAGAGCAGCTCCAGGTCTCCATCAGGCACCAGGAAGGTTTGGCACATGTGGAAGGGCTTTTCTGGCTCAGGTTTTTGATGCTCCAGGGCTCACTTGTAATCCTCAGGTTTGGTTGCTCAAGGATCATTTGCTGAAAGGAGACATCAGTAATTTGAGGTCATGAAAAAGCAAGTTACTGGAGGGAAGGTGAAAGGAAAGAGAAATCCTTCTGTGTCTTATTCCTTGGGAATTGGCCTCTCACTGCTTTTAACTTTGCCTGAAAGACAGGGGGAGGTTTCCTTCTTTCAGTAAAGCCGACATTTTTATTGATCAGCAGTGATTTTCTCCTGGGACTGGAGCTCCCCAGCCAGCTGGGGGTCTGTGCAAATGGCAAAAGTCAAGGTGTAGCTGTATAACTCACCAGAGTGCATTCCTATAGGCTGGAAAACAGTTTTGGAAGCAAAGCAGGGTGTCTTTGATGACAAACTGGAACATCTGAAGTGATGCAGAGCTGTAGAGGCAGCAGGATTTACAGTGGCAAAGCCAAATCTCCCCTCTCAGAGCTGCAATAGCACAGGAGCTGTGGAAGAAGCATTTCTGTGGATAAAAATCCCCTGGGCTGGGGTGCTGGCTTCTTCACCCTGCTCTCCTCCTTTTGCATCCCTTCTCTTTGTGAACTGCAGGGAGGTTTGGATGCCCCTGGAATTCAGATTTCTGATCAGGGTGTGGATCAGTGTCAGTAGGTGTGGGCTAGAGCAGGATGTGTGTAAGGGTGATTTGTGTGATATATGGACTTCTGATGTTAAAAATGGGCCCTTGCTGGTTCCAGTCCCCTGTTCTTTCCCCTTCCCAGTGCCACGAGGAGGAGCAGAGCTGGGGTCTCAGCCCATCTCCCCTTCCCAGGCTGTCCCTCAGTTACCAGATAAGTGGATCCCCAGCCCCTCACCCTTCCAGTGCTGGGGCTGAGGAGTTCTGTTGGCAGTGGGGAGCAGCAGGAAGGTGGGTGTTCCTTGCTCTGGGTGCAGCACTTGAGCATATTGTTCTCCTTGGCATCTGGGCTTCACTGCTGTTCCCAAAGACACTTGGAAGATTCTGGGCCCAGGTGCCAGGGAAAAAGGACCAACAGGAGTTGGCAAAAACAATCCTGACTTACCCATAGCCATAGGTGCGTGTTTGGCAGGGCTGGATTTCTGAATCTCTGCAGAGAAACATTCCTTGCCTTGCCTCAATCACTACTGAAGCTTGTGAGGTTTGTTTCCAGAGCAGTTTCCCTGCTCTCCCTTGCTTCCCTGCTTAGTTGGGAACCTTCTCCTTCCACCAGGTGCTTCCTCAGACGGGCCCCTGAAGCTGCTGCCTGAAACCCACTTTGACCTGGTGGTGATTGATGAGTGTGCCCAGGCCCTGGAAGCCAGCTGCTGGATCCCTCTGCTGAAGGCTCCCAAGTGCATCCTGGCTGGGGATCACAAGCAGCTGCCCCCCACCATCATCTCCCAGAGGTAAAGTCCTGCATCCTCCTGGGTTTTGTGCAGCTGCACCACTGGAGACCTTCCATAGTGGGGGTCTGTGCTGGCTGCAGGCTCCGTGGAGTGAATTTGGGCTCATCCCCAGGCTAATCCAAATCTTCCCTTTAATTCTGCTCCTGTGGTCCCACATTTGTTTATTTAATGTATTAATGTGTGAACTGGCCCAGTGAGATGCTGTGCTATCACAGCCCACAGGGATGATAAAACCTCCCAGTGCCTACAAGGTGGATAATAAGAGCAGTTAGTGTGTGGAAAAGATCTGTGGATAGTGGAAATTGCCTGTGCTTCCAGGGGGAGACTGCAAAGTGTGCTGAGGAATCTTGGAGTGATTTAAAACATAAATGTGCTCATGTTTATCTGGTCTATGCAGCCCCAAATCTGGAATTACTGGAGCAGAGAAATAGGGCTGACTTCATAAACATCCTCTCCTGCTTCCAGAAAATAACGAGCAAGACACATATCTACCATCTCACTTGGATTGTGAACACAGGAAATGAAAAATCCAAGGGAGGCAGCAGCTCCCAGCACATGGCTGGGAGAGAGTGAAAATAACATTTCAGGGGCTGCAGCATCCTCTCATTTTGCCTCTCCCAGATGCCCAAAAGCTCAGTGTTCTGCAGATCTTGGCAGGTGATAAACACATCCTCTGCTGCCTGCAGGTGTCCAGGAGCTCCAAAAGCCTCCCCAGAGCCTTCCACCCTTGTTTTCCTGCTGTTTATTCCCTGTGAGTTTGCAGGCTGGGTCTCTGTACCTGGGTTTTCCAAGCAGGGTGCTTTTTGGAGTAGCATCTTGTTGGTAGCAGGAAGAAATTGGCTGTTTGGTCCTTCTCATTTCAGGGTTATCATTCTTTTCTGTAAGTGGTGCAGAAGGTTCCTCTTCTCCTCCGGAGGAACAGCACTGTAGCTCCATAATGCTCCATAGTGCCCAGCCAGCTGGATCCACCTCAGCAGCCTCAGCCTGGTTGATTCTCCAGACTGTCAGATTAAGGGCAGAACACAGGAAAAATCCCAGCTCTGTTACTCTGGAACAGGGCTAGTGCTCAGCTGATGTCACTTTTAGCTCCCTCTTGCAGACAAAAGTAGATTTTCTTCACTCCAGAAACATCATAGCAGCTGCTTCTTTCTGCTCTGTCATGGTGGTTGCTGCCAGGAGCCTTGGCTGGAGTCAGCAGCACAAAGCTCCTCGTGTCCTGCAGAGCTCCTGGATCTCCCCCTGCTTCAAGAGTTGTGCTTTTCCCTCCATCAGCTCTGACTTGGTGAGGGAATAATCTCATGATCTCAAAGGTCTTTTCCAGCTTAAACATCTGTGATGCAAAAAAATGGGAGCCCTGTTTTGGGCTTCCCACAGTGCCTGCAGGCCCGGGAAGCAGCACAGGGGCACATCCCTTCCACCTCCTTCCGTGGGTATTTCCAGAGCTCCCACAAAGGCCCCAAATCACCTGCCACCTCCTCTGTGGCTGAGGGAAAGCAAGGAGCTATTTGCAGGGATGATTCATGCAGAGGACTCCAACCCTGCCACCCACCTTCCCCTTCTCCATTGATGACAGCGGGCCTGGAGTGGGCGGGCTCCTATTTTTGGGGCCACGGGGAAGGGTCTAAAGTTATCCAGGATGAATCTGGGCTGGCAGGAGGCTCAGTTGTTACTACAGCAGGTAAAGCCTGCTCAGCAGGAAGCCTCTGTCCAGCAGGAATGCTGTGGGACTCTAGCCCCCTCCCTGGTACCTGCTTTATCCTCCATGGAATCAGCATTTACCTGTTACTGTCACCAGTAACCCTGTGAGGTTTAGGGAATATTTGGAGAGTCTGAAGGGTGCTCCTCTTCCCGCTTTCTGACAAAGCTGGAGCTACCCCAGGATGCAGAGGGCACCCCCCCACACACCTTGCAGGCCATGCTGGATGTGTTTCTCCTGGAAGCTTTCCCAGTGATGGCAAATTCCAGCCCCCTCCGATTCCCCCTGGGCAGCCCAAGCTGAGGCTCACAGAATCCATCTTGGAGGTTCTCCTCCTGCATTTTGTTCCTGTCCCAGTGGGCATCTCCATGCCAGGGCATTTCCTGCAGTCTGCTTGCCTTGTGTTACAGGGATACTTTGCCATTTTGTTGGTCAGTGGTCAGTGTGGATGTCTGCACCATCCCAAATCCACGTGCTGATTCCCATGTCACGTCTGAATGGATTTGCCTTCACTTTGTCACTGAAGAGCAAGAGCCAGGCCTGGGGTTTCTCCTCCTCAGCTGGAATGTCCTGGGTGCACATCCATGAATTCACCCTGTTAGTGTGGAGTTCCTGAGGCAGGAAAACCCAGTGACATCCTTCTCCAGACTTTCCCATCCAAATCCAGTGTGTACAGCAGGGATCACTCCCACCAGCATCTCCTGTCTTCTGGGATGAGTAAGAAAAGATCTGCCATGGCTGAGGGCAGAGCTCCAGCCTTCCGTGGGAAACAAATCCCTGTTTTCCTCCTAGTGCTGATCCTTCTGGACACACACAAGGCAGGCCGGCCAAGCACAGCATTTCCTGCAGGTGAAACCAGGTCAGCTACAAATCCTGCCTGCCATGGGCTGGGTTTGGGAATTCTGCCTTTCCCAGCTATACCTGAGGTACTTTAAAGGAGATATTCCCAAGCATCCCATGCATGATTCTGTCTGTCCAACCTCTTATCCCAATTTTATTTCTCTAAAGCAATCAATGGGTATAAAACAGCTGCTCAGGGCACTTAGGGTTTTGCTGGCAGAGAAATCAACCACTGCAGGAATTAATTGAGTGGTAAAATAATAGAAAATTATTAACAGGTGAAATATTCCCAGGCAGATGAATTCCTCATGATTAATTCAGCACATAACCTCCTGCAGATCCCTGTGGTGGGAATGGTGCTGGGAGAGCACGGAAGAGCATAATTCCTGAGGCTTGCTGTGAGGTTTAGTGGCTGGTTTCAGGCACATGCTTGCACCTGAGTGCAGACAGCTCTCCCTGCTGCATTTCCTCCTTGCCCAGGAGATCCAGGCTCCCTGGGCAGAGCAGAGGTGGGAGAATCAAGCTGATTCCTGATAAATGGAATGCATTCCCTTGCTCTGTCCCCTCACCCCACCTGCCCCAGCCCACCTGTGGCAAACTGCTGCATCCTGTGGTTGGGCATGGAGAGCTAATGAGGCCCAGCTTCTTGGAAAGCTGTGTCCTTAACTTTCCCTCCTGTGCTTGGCAGGTTCTTGTCACCTTTCCCAAGTGCCCGTGGTGAGCGTGGTAGGGCTGGCTGCTGCCACAGGAATTCCCCCAGCAGGGCTGGCATGCGTGCTGTGCCCCAGAGCTTGGTGGAAATCATCTTCCTGGGCTGCTCCCTGTCATCATTCCCTCATCCTCACGCTGCTTCGTTGTGTCTGGCAGCTGCCAGCACCCCTCAGTGTCAGCCACAGGATGGAAAATCTCTCTGTTCTCACAACATCCGAGTGCAACGACTTCCATCCTTCTTCCTCAGGCAGTGCCTCCCCACAAACCTTCTGTGGGGCCAGGAGAAAGCACATGGGCTCCTGGAAGGCCGAGTTCATTAGGAATTGGATTTATCCATGCCATGGGTGATGAAGCAACAAGTGATTTGCATCCATGTGTTAGTCCAGGGTGAGTGGCCAGGCAAGGATGGAGATGCTGGAGCAGCCCGTGTCTGGATGAAACCAGCAAGGGTTGGCTGTGGTGACACCGAGCATCCCAAACTTCAGGCTGGAGCTCTGGGTGATTCTGATGCTGTGGCTGAGCTTGGAGTAACACCAGTACTGCTGGATCATAGAATTCCAGAATTATCACTGAGATAGGGAACAAGGCCACCCTGTGCCTGTTCACCACCTTGTCACTTAAAGCAGAGCAAGTTCCACATCCACGCGTCCCTTGAGCACCTCCAGGGCGGGTGATTGCACAGGCAGAACTGCCGGAATTTCTGGGTGCCAGGGCAGGGCTGCAGCAGGAGCTGCGTTCCCGCTGCCCCCCGGCTCTGCTGGGCAGTGCCCCCGGGGGCGGACACTCCCACTGCGAGGTGCCTGTCCCCGCAGGGCGGCGGCCGAGGGGCTGTCCCTGAGCCTGCTGGAGCGGCTGGCGGAGCGCTACGGGGAGCGGGCGCTGCGGATGCTGACGGTGCAGTACCGCATGCACCGGGACATCATGGAGTGGGCGTCCACCGAGCTCTACGGCGGCCGCCTCCGCGCCCACCCCTCCGTGGCACAGCACCTGCTCAGGTGAGTCCCCGGCTCTCCTCTGCCATGGCCTTTCCATCCCGGCTTGTCCCTCCCCCGGGGAGTTTTCCACTCCTCCTGTTGCCGGTTTTGTGTCAGCCTTTGGTTCAGCGAGGGGGGAGCTTGTTCTTCTTGCTCTGTAAGCAGCGGTGACGCAGAGTTGTCGTCTGGGTCCTGCTTTGGTGTGATAGCCACGGAATCCCAGAGTGGTTTGGGTTGGAAGCCCATCCAGTCCCCTTGCCCTAGCCCAGGTTGCTCCAAGCCCTGTCCCACCTGGCCTTGGCCACTTCCAGGGATGGGGCAGCCACAGCTTCCCTGGCTGTTGGCTGCAGCATCAGCGTTGGTAACTGGCCATTCCCAATCCCTTGTGCAGGGACCTGCCAGGCGTCTCCTCCACGGAAGAGACCAGCATTCCCTTGTTGCTCATAGACACTGCTGGCTGTGGCCTGTTTGAGATGGAGGTGGAGGATGAACAGTCCAAGGGGAATCCAGGTACTGTTGGCCAGAATGGGGGGACTGAGGTGCTCAGCCCCCCACGGGCTTGGCCACATCCCAGAGATGTCCCCCTGGGGAAAGGGGGGTCCCAGTGAGCCTTGCTTACCTGGGAGATCATTCCCTCCACAAATCCTTGAGCTGCAGGGACTCCAAGCTGGAGTGGTGCTGTCATGACAGTGTCCAGCTTGTGGGTGACCACTCCAGCTGCTGTGTGTCTTTGCAGGGATATTTCCCCATGCTGAGGGCCAGGGCAGGATGGAGAATCCCTGTGGCAGGTACTTTACACCATGGAAGGGCACACAGCAGCAGGCAGAGCACAGGCCTGTTTTGGGAAGGCTGTGGCCAGGGCTCAGAATTACCTCCCAGTCCTCTGCTCCTTCCATGAAATCCTCTCTGGCTCTGCTCCATGGATTTCCTAAGACATCAAGTTCCTGCTGGTTTTCACCTGAAAAAAACAAGTTTCATTATGGAACTTGAGTGCAAAGTCAGGCTGGAAAATACAAGGGCAGCTTTTACCAGTTTAAAGATCTTCTACCTTCTGTTTGATCCCCACCAGCATTTAAGTGCCTCATTTTTTCCATGCACCATTCCCAGGGCCCTGCTGAACACAACAGGCTCTTGTTCCCTCACAGAGCGCCAAATAGCCTGGTCTGAGAGAACTCAGGGCTTTGGAGCAGGGCTTTAAAAGCACATCTCCCCACATTTGGGAGGCAGCCTTCTGGCACAGCTCACTGCAGAGTCTTGATGTTTATTGCTGTGTTTTGCTGCGAGGCAAAAGCCTGGCCAATAAACCATGAAATAATTAATATTTGATTCAGCTTGTCCCCTTAGATCCCTCTGAACCTGGCACCATCTTGGATAACCAGTTTGTGGCAGCTCTTCCTGCTCTTTTGGGGGAGGTGGGCACAATCCTCTGGCCTCTATTCCCTGTCACACTCTGTTCCTGTCCCAGGGGAGGTCCAGCTGGTGGGGATGCACGTCCAGGCCTTGGTGGATGCTGGTGTGAAGGCCAAGGACATCGCTGTGGTGGCCCCCTACAACCTCCAGGTGAGCTGTGCCTGTCCTGGCACACCCCCTCCCCTCCCTGCACACACAGCACCACAGCATCCCTGGGATCTGCAGAGCCAAATTTAATCAGCATTTGGGACCAACTCCTGCATCTGGAGGCTGTGGAGGGAAGAGCTGTTACTCAGATGTTCCACTCCCAGCCTCAGGAGATGCCAGTGCTCATCCTTGAGGGTTTGGGAGGAGGGGATTTTCCCCCAACTGTGCTATTTTAACCCTTTGCACCCAAGTATTTCCTTTAAAAGCTACCCTTGGCCTGTTTTTCAGGTGGACATGCTCCGACAGCACCTTGGCCACAGCCACCCCGAGCTAGAAATTAAATCAGTGGATGGTTTCCAAGGGAGGGAGAAGGAGGCAGTGATCCTGTCCTTTGTCAGATCCAACAAGAAAGGTAAAAGCTCACTGCTCCCCAGGGGATGGGAAGGGAGTCGTGTAGCCAAGTGCTGTGGTTTAATTGCAGTGCTCTACCACTTGGCTCTGCATGGATTTACTGGCAGACCCTTCCTTTTCAGCCTTTTTTTGCTTAATTAATGGATCTATTTGCTGTCAGGGTTGCAGAGGAGGCTCCTGTGGTACAGCAGGTCCAGGACTGCTCAGTTTGAAGGTTTCCTGCCCCTTGAGGCCTCAGCAATGATTTAAAAAAGAACCCTAAAAATATCACATCCCATTAGCCCCACATTTAGTGGAGTTGGAGGGTAATTTCTTGGGTTTGGAGCCAATTTTGGGTCAGCTCCCTGCAGAAAGTGAGCAGGAGCTGCCACCCCAAGCCATCCACAAAAAATGCTGCTTTTGGGAGCAAAATCTAGAGCGGAAAATCAAGTTCCTTGCTATCAGCAGCTGCAGTGAAAGTTAATAGCTGGAAAAAAGCTGCTGCCCTGGAGGCACAAGACTCCTGTGGGGGAGCTGAAGGATTTTGTGGAGCTGGATCATGGATCGCTCCCTGATCCCCCCTGTTCCATGCAGGGATCAATTCCCTTTCCAAACCTGCAGGAGCCACAGCCTTGCTGCCCTACCTGTGCTCCTGGAGGTGAAATGCTGAGTGTGGAGGGCTGGAAGGGAAAAAAAAACAGGGGATAAGTACGTGTGGAAGGAGGAGGTGCCTCTTTTTCCAAGCCTAGAGGAGGAAAAGCAGCACTGTGGGGAGAATGGAGGTGGGGAGAGCACTAAGAATAGTCCTGATCCAGGAGTGACTCACCCCTGTGCTGCTGGGAGCTGGTGGCCCCAGGAAGGTGTGTGTCCCACAGCTCCTTCTCCTGCACAGGGAGCAGCCAAGGCTCAGGTGTGGGGCAGGGAGGCTTCTCCTTAACCTGTCCCTCTGCAGCCATTCCTGGTCCAGCAGGAAACCTTTTAAAAGGAAATTATTCCCTGTGAGGGTGGGGAGGCTCTGGCACAGGTTGCCCAGAGAAGCTGGGGCTGCCCCATCCCTGGCAGCGTCCAAGGCCAGGTTGGACAGGGCTTGGAGCAACCTGGGATAGTGAAAGGTGTCCCTGCCCATGGCAGGAGGTGGAATTGAATGAGGTTTAAGCTCCCTCCCACCCAAACCCTTCCAGAATTCTGTGATTCCTGGTTCAAAGGAGCCAGCCTTGCCCCTGCAGCAGGGTTAAACCTCATCAGAGAAACTGGGAGTGGTTCTCTGAGCTGCAGAGCAGGGAGAGGGGCTCACTTTCAGCCTAGCCCTCAAAGGCAGCACAAATGGGGCTACTCAGGCAGAGGCATTCATCTCTTCCCCACTGGCCTCCTCTGTTCCCTGGAGCTGGGAGCCACCCACGCTCCGCTCCTCCTGGCTGATCCTGCCTGAGTCATCCCGGCACTGCTGGCTCTCGCTGCCGCCTGTGAGCAGAGGAGAAGCTCCCCACGTTCCCAAATGGCTGTTCCTAAAGACCCTCCAAGAATTTGGGAGCGAGCAGAGGGCTCTGTAGGACAGGAAGAAGTTCTTTACCTGCAGTCCCTCCTCTGTCGCAAAGTGAGCCTTTTCCACACTGCTCCACCTCGCATTTGCTCCCAGGGTCCAGGCTGAGCTTGTGGGCCAGGCAGGGAGATACTTCTCCTTTGCGTGTGCCTTCCATCCTCTTCCCAATCCCGGAGCTCAGTGCGGAACATACGTAGGAAGAGGACGGTAATGGTGTGAGCAGGTTGAACACCCATTCCCACCCTCCAGCCAAGAAACCCTCGGCTCACTCGGACCAAAGCCCCACCTGGAGCCAGCCCTGGCACCCTTTTCCCTCCTGTCTCGCAGGTGAGGTGGGCTTCCTGGCCGAGGAGCGGCGCATCAACGTGGCGGTGACGCGGGCGCGGCGCCAGGTGGCCGTGGTGTGCGACAGCCGCACCGTGGGCGGCCGCCCCTTCCTGCGGCGCCTCCTGGAGCACCTGTCCCAGCACGGCCTCGTGCGCTCCGCCTTCGAGTACCTGCCCGACCTCGTGCCCCAGAGCTACCCCGGGGAGGGCCCCAAAGCACCAGGCCCCAAAGTGCCAGGCCCCAAAGTGCCAGGCCCCAAAGCGCCAGGCCCTAAAGCACCAGGCCCTAAAGCACCAGGCCCCACAGCGCCGGGCGGGAAGGCCAAGGCGGCCGGGAGCCGGAAAGCGGCAGCACGGAGCTCGCCGAGCACCACCGGAGCTGGGAGAGAGGGCTCGGGGAGCAAGGAGGGTGGGGACAGGTTCAGGGCCATGCTGGTGGCCTTCCTGGAGAGCAGCGAGGCGCAGCTGGACTTCCCGCCGTCCCTGAGCTCGCACGAGCGCATGCTGGTTCACGTGCTGGCCGAGGAGTACGGGCTGCAGCACCTGAGCTCCGGGGAGGGCCGGGACAGGTTCATCAGTGTCCGCAGGAGGCGGCCCCAGGAGCCCCCGCCGCCCCCCCAGCCCCTCCCTCAGCCCCAGCGTCCCACCGGGAACGCCCCTGAGCCTGCAGAGCCTGGGGAAAGCAGCGAGGGCTCGGGAAAAGTGGACCTGAAATCCCTGCACCTGGAGAGGGTCCAGAGGGAGAAAGCCAGGAAGGTGCAGGAGCCCGGCCGTGGCAGCAGGAAAAAGGACAAGAGCGAAGCCAAAGGTAAGTCAGGCTTTTCCTAACTATCCCAATTAATCCCAATGAATGGATATTCATCCCACTGGGTTTGCTCCAGACCTTGGGATTGTTTTGCGTGCATGGAGCCTGTGGGCTCTTGGAAAGCACCCTGATGCTTGTTGCTGCAAGGATGGAGCTGGGATGTGCAGCATCTGGGGAGAGGGGTTTGGATAGCTGGAGACACATTCCTTAAGTCAAAACACTGGGGACCCTTTCCCAGGAGAGAGGCTTGGGAGTTACATAGGAGGCTCCCAAATGCAGGGAGAGCAGCTAAGGGACACCTGGCTCACAGTGAGGGACTTGGAGGCTGCAGGAGGGTGTATTTGTTCCCAGCCCCTGGTGCAGGTGTGTGCTCCCCTTTCCCAGGAAAGCCGGCAGCGGGGAGCGCGGCCGGAGAGGATTTCGACGCCCTGATCTCAGCTGCCATCGAAGCTGACAGGACCTGCGCCTTCCCCCGCTGCAAGGCCACTGTCAGCACCCTGGGCCAGCTCTGCCAGCACTGCCAGCAGCGCTTCTGCCTCAGCCACCACATCCCTGAGGTACGGAGGGGCTCAGCCTGGCAATTTTCCCTGTGGAGCTCCATGGGCAGGGTGTCCTTACAGGGGCTTCGAGCAGAGGCCTCCCTGTCAGAGCCAGTGCCGAGCTCAGGCACACAGGGCTGAGAGCTGCTGACACCTGGGCTCTGCTCGCCTCTTCCTGAGGGCTTTTCCTTGTTTCCCTCTCACTATGTGCCCTTCTTTACCATTTCCTGGCATTTACACCCTGAGGCCTTGTGGATAAAGTGAGGCAGGCAGGAGAAATGGAGAGGCATGAGCTTCAGGCTCAGGCGAGCCTGGACTCAGTTCCCAGCCCTTTGCAGATTCCCTCTGCATCCTGGGGGTGATTCCCAGCCCTTTGCAGAGTCCCTCTGCATCCTGGGGATGATTCCCAGCTCTTTGCAGAGTCCCTCTGCATCCTGGGGATAGGTCAGGCACGGAGCAGTGTTCTTGACCCTCATCCCCCAATTCCCTGTGTCCTTGTCCCTCATACTGCAGCTTCTGCACCCTATGGAGCCTCCTGGAGCTCAGCAGCCCTGTAAATCCTTGGCATATCTTTTCCCCCTGTCAAGAGCTATCTGTTTCCATGGCAAGGAATTGTTGTTTTTATGGTCACTCACCAACCAGGGAGATGTGGATTTATTTCCTGAAGAATCTCCCTGCTGAATTGTAATGAGGCTGCAACAATTGTAGGGATTCAAATCCGTGTCAGCCAGGGAAAGGGCTGTCACAGCTCTGAGGGAACAGGCTGGCACCCCAGGCCATGGAAACATAAATGACTTTGGGATGACCCAAGAGAAGGGATCAGGTTTTAGGATCTCACCTGGGGGAGATAATTCCAGTGTTGGACTTGGCTCTTTAAAGCAGCAGATCCAGGGGCTAAAAAAGGTCCCTTACTCCCCAAAACACCTTTCCCGTAGGATGAGTTACCTGCTGTGCAGAGCCCAGGACATGGACCTTTATATTTTGTTCTCTGTGAGAAGAGCTATAAATTAAGGCTTAATAAAATATATAATAATAATAATAATAACAATTATTATTATTATTATAATACTTGTAAAGCAATAAATAGATGAATAAATATATAAAATAAACCAAAAATAGTATAAATAATGAATAATGATAATATTGGCTATAAATAATGGGAGATGGTTTTAGGAGGGTGTGAAGCCAGCAGGAAAGGAACTCCAGGCCCAGGGAATGAAAGCCCCTGGTTCCCACACGGGTGGTGCCTGCCCTGCTTCCCCATGTCCCTTCTTTCCCACCAGGTCCACGGCTGTGGGGACAAGGCCAAGGCCCAGGCACGGCAGAGGATCAGCCGGGAGGGGGTTCTGTATCCTGGGAGTGGCACCAAGGACAAATCCCTGGATCCCACCAAGAGAGCCCACCTCCAGCGGCGCCTGGACAAGAAGCTCAGCGAGCTGACGAGCCAGAGGAAGGGCAAGAAGAAAGACAAGGAGAAATGAGGGAGCTGAATCCAGCTTTTTTAACCTCAAAGCTGCAGCTCAGCCCCTCCCTGGGCCTGGACTCGATTTTGGGGGGGAAAAGATGGAGCTGGGAACTTTCCTGAGCTGCAGGGCTGAGAGCTGCTGTATTGTCCTGGGTATCCATATGGACACGGTGATGGATGCACTCAGGGGCCGGACACACCCGTGCAACACCCAAAACTGGGCATTAAACACCCAAAGCTGTCACTGTCACTTGATTCCTGTGGCAGCAAAAGATGGATGTCTGGGAGCAGGAGCGTGGGAGGCACTGAAAAGCCTTGGTGACCCTCTGCTCTGGGAAGGATGACTAAGGAAATGGATGTGTCCCAGCCCAGCAATCCTCTGGCACAGCTCAGAGCTGGAGTGACCCAGTGTGTCCAAAGCCACTCAGGGCCACCCCATTCCCTCCCCACCCGGGCCAGGGGCTCAGGAGGGGGCTCAGCCCTGCTCAGGGTGTGCCAGGGGATGGGAATAGGGATAGGGATGGGGAGGCCTCGAGCCCAAACCATACTGGCACCATGATGAGGCACTGCAGCACATGCAACCACTTCCCTGGGAGAGAGGTCTCCCTCACTGCTGCCTGTCCCTTCCCTGATGCTTCCCAGGCCTGTTGTGCCCTTCCTGCAGAGCTCCTTGGAGGCTGATGCCCACAGGGAAAGCCCACAGCAGCCGTGGCAGATAGAGCCACATGGGCTCCCCAAGTGTCCCTCTTAGACCTCTTCCCAATCCCTCACATGGGGTCCATTCATTCCCCCCCAAAAATAGCTCCAGCAGCACTTTTAGTCCCCAGGATGAAGGAAAAAGTGCAGAGGTGCCTCCAAATAGGAATGCCCTGGAGAGGGGCTCAATAAAAAGCCCCAAACCACACGTTCCCCATCATTTTAGGACTGAACATCACAGATTCCAGCACTCACCTCATCCCAAGCAAAGTTCAGCACCTGGCGGGAGCTGCCAGACAGCCAAGGATTTCAGTGTCCATCTCTTCCCAAATCCTTCTCTGGGGTAGCTAAGAAGCAAATTTCCCCCGCAAACTTCAGGGCCTGTGAGTACTGGCTGTGAACAACTTCCCACAAAAACTTCCCCATCCTTGAGGAAACCTCATCCTTCTAACCCCTCCATCCTCTGCTCGTGCCTCAGTGCCCAGATTTCCCAGCCTGGCTTCCCACCAGCATCCCAAGGCTCCAGGCAAGGAGGGATGTGGCCCCAGGGCATCCCCTGCCCGCCAGCCTGTGCCATGAGAGGCTCCATCAGAGCCCTCTGCCTGTCACCCTCCACCAACCAGAATGGGAATCAGCTTCCCAAAAATCCCAAACCTGGCTTGGGCCAGAGCCCACCAGCAGACAGGATCCACACAGGGTTTTCCTCTCCCTTCTTCTGTAACAGGAGTTGGGCTTAAAAATTTCAAATTTAGGGACCTGTCCCATGTGCCTTTGGCCACAGGGCCAAGATGCTCCTCTCTATGCCCAAATCTTGGATAAAATGAGCAAGTTATAGGGTAAGTCACAGCCCAAGTCCAGGATTAGGGGCTGGAAAAAACAATCCCCAGTTGTGAAGGTTGTGTCAAAAGAGCAGGAATTTGCTGTGCTGTCCTGAGCACCCTGAGGGTGATTTTGGGTGGGAGAAGTGGCTGGGGTGGGAAAAGCTGCCCCTGATCCTATTGGGCTTTTAGGGGATGATTCCCAGCCTGGAGTTGACCTCAAACCCAAGAGGCTGGAAACCAAGCAGCCAGTGGAGATGGGCAGGGATTTACTTTGGGGGAAAACAGACAGAAGGAGAAGCCGTGTGTAACTAAACAAGTGATTTTCTGCTGTTATTGCTCCCTTTTTCCATTCTCACTGGAAACATTCCAGGCCTGGCACAGCACACCAAAACCCCTCCAAAAAATCCCCCCAGGATCACCACTCATGGCATGCTGGCATTTATCCCCCCCAAAAACCGCCTTCCAGAGGAGTCCCCCCTCTCCCCCACAGCCTTGGGGTCCATGTCGGAGGATTCCCCGCATTCCTAGGCCGCCGTGTGGGGACATTCCCGCCTTTTTGGGTCCGTTCAGGCTCCTTCCCGGCGCGGGGTCGCTCCCTCCGCGCTGCGGGTGCTCCGGGCCCCTCAGCGCCGGCAGCTGGGCCGTGTGGGCGCCGCCGAGTCCCGGCCGCGGGGCCGCTGTCCGTGGGGCCGCTGTCGGTGGGGCCGCGGCCTAGTTCCTGCGCAGCGGGTGCCACATGGAGACGGGCCTGCGGAGCGTGGCCAGCATCTGGTTCCAGTGCGTGGTGCCCATGCCGCTGGCCGCGGGGCCGATGAGCACGTGGCCCGTGTGGTCGCCGCGCCCGTCCTCGCCGCTCTCGGCCACGGTCACGCGCAGGGACAGCTCCTGCGGGCGCGGGGCCGTCACCACGGATGCATGGCCCTGTGCCCTCGCAGGTGCCGACGCGTCCGTGCGTCCCCCGAGCCATAAAAGCACCGCCGAGCCGGGCTCACGGCCCTCCGTGCCCCCAGCCCATGCAAACCCACACCGTGTTCTTGGAACGCCCCCATATCCCCTCAAATCCCTCTGTGCATACCCTCCTATACACCCCCGTGCTTACACATCCCCTAAATCCATATATACCCCCACCCACATCCAAAACCATACATGTGCACCCCCTATACCCCGGCCCACACATCCGTGTCCCCCCTAAGAGTCCCCTGCACACATCCTGCTCCAGCAGCCACCTCCACACACCCACACCTCTCC
>VZRZ01006996.1:113440-153421 GCA_013398175.1 Climacteris rufus
CCCACATATCCACATCCCCCAACACAGCTCCCACACACCCACATCCCCACACACCCACGTCCCCTCACACAGCCCCCAGACCAGACCTGCACACACACAACCCCAACAGCTCCCAGGATCCCCCCTCAGCCCCCAGGAGCTCATCACTAGTGGGTTTGGGGAGTTGAGGAGCACTGGGGTGCATCTCCCCTCCCGGGCCAGACCTGGAGCACGATGGCGGGCACGGAGAAGATCATGGCCTCGTTGAACACAGGGTTGGTGTCTCCCCTCTTCACCGCTGTCTTCTTCTTGCTGATCTTCCTCCCATCCTGCAGCAGGTACACCTTGACAAAGGGATCTGGGGTGGGAGAAACCCTGGGATCAGTCACACGTGTCCCCAGGGATATGGAGAAAGCGGGACCCCTTCCTGAGGTCTGTCCCCACCAGGGGCCTCTCCAGCAAAGATCCGTGCAGCAAACGGGACAAACCAGGACAAAACCCACCCCGGGCTCCCCCTCACCTGCGGTCACCTTCCCGTTGCTCCACACCAGGTTCTTGGCCTTGACCACCACCACCGTGAGCCGCTCGGCCGTGGGCAGGTAGCTCAGGGAGAGCAGGATCTCCCCCACCGTATCCACCGCCTGCGGGACACAACGACGTCCCCTCACCCTCCAGCCCGGCCCGGTGTCCCCAAAACCCCACCTGGCACACCCCGCTCACCTTGTTGGTGTCCTGCAGGTAGAGCCAGGCGTTGAAGGGGCGCGTGGCCAGGTCCAGGTCGGAGAGCTTGAGCTCGGCCACGCCGGTGCTGACGCTGAGCTCATCCTCGTCGACGCCGAAGACGGAGAAGCGCAGGCTGTTCTCCTCCAGCGCCGCCGGGTCCAGCGGCACCGAGAAGCGCTCGTCGAACGCCACGGCGTAGGCGCCGCGCTGGATCTGCCGCAGGGAGCAGGGCTTGGGACTGCATCCCTGCCCTCCCCGCTTCCGTGGGAGCAAAGGGAGGGCACCCCCAGCCCCATCCCCGTCTCAGCCGGGATGATTTATTTCTGACCTGCTCAGCCACCGGGGTAAAAGTCGGGGCTGTGACCCACCCCAGTCCCAGTGCCTGTGGATTCTCGTCATTAAAAAATCCCGGTGCTCTCAGATACATCCCAGCCCCCTGGGAGCACATCCAGCTCGGCTACATCAGGATTTATGGTTACAGGTGTAAGCCCCAGACCCTCTCCAAGCCGGAGCAGAACCAACCCCTGAAGGTGCCCAAGATAAATGGTGCTGCTTGGCTGACACTGTCCCTGTGTCACATCATTCCCTGAAGCAGAGCCAGCAGCAGCTGCCATGGGTGCTGATCCCAAAGAACTGGCAGCGAAACTGCTCCGAAATCATGGGTTTAGGGATGCTTTTTACCCCTGTTTCAGCATGCAAGGTGCCACACACAAACCAGGGGTTTGTCCCACGGGATGGAAAGCTGCAGGCTTGGATGGTGTGGGGCAAAGCAGATCCACCAGCTTCCCAAAGCCACACAAATCTGGGTGCTGTGGTGGAGGAGGGACCCCTCTGTGCTGCTGTCACCCCAAAAGCCCCCCAGGCAGAGGGTTCATCTCCCCTGGGGAGTCTCTCCTGTCTCAGTCTGCTCCTAACCCTGGGATGAAGGACCTGAAGGCAGCACCCTCATCCCCCCCCTTTCCCTGTCCATGCTCCCCCACCGGATACCTCCAGCCTCCAGAGCCCCTGAGGGATTAAAGTTCCTCTGTGGGAAGAGCAGATTTCACAGCCCTACAGATTTCGCAGACTGTCTGTCTGCAGCCCACGCTGTATTTTGGGATCTCTGGATGAAGTACAACCAAACAGGAGCTGCTATTTAAAACCCCCCCAGAAGCACCGGAAAAGCTCTGGATGGGCCTTTATCCGTGGCCTCGGGGCAGCCAAGGAGGTAAATTGTGCTGGTGAATTATAAATAATGACACTAAATAATAAATATCTCCAGAGCATAAATACAGAGCCTCAGATTTGGAGGGGGAAATGGTCTAAAAGGGCACTGTGGAAATATTTTGGAGGCAGCAGCGGGTTTGTGTGGATGGAGCGGCACACCTCCACCCCCGTGGAGAGGAGCCTTAATAGGATGCAGCTTCCTGCTCCTTGCTGGAATATCCCGATGGAATCCAACTGGCTCGGCAGGAAGGAGCTGCTGGAAGAAAACTGAGGCTCCTGCTTTCCAAAAGCAGCTTTTGGGGCACTTAAAAAGGGAGGTTTTTCCCCAGATCCACCCCTGGTTGTGGCCCTGGCAGTGCAGGCATGTGGATTTTTGGCTGGGTGGGGAAGGGACCTGGGGGGCTGTGGGGACTCAGGGGGCTCTGAGGCCATGGCAAGACAACAACAGCACCTGTCCAAACTGCCACTGCCCCCAAATCCCACCCCTTGCCACTTCCTCCACCTTCCAGAGCATCCCCAGCATTGGGAGCAGGGAAAGTCAAGCAGGAAAAGTTGCCACTGAGAGATGATGATGTCAGCCCAAGTCCCAGCCAAGGGGAAGACATTCCTGCCTCTGCCAGGTCTCTGATGTGCAAACCCACCTGGGACACCCCCCAAAACCCTGTGCCAACCCAGAGCTCCCTGCTCCCAAATCCCCTCACTGCCTCGGGGAGCTGAGACCCCCCGAAATCCCATGGCAACCATACCCAGCTCCCTGCTCCCAAACTCCATCGCTGCTCTGGGGAGTTGATATCCCCCAAATCCTGTGCCAACCATACCCAGCTCCCTGCTCCCAAACTCCATCGCTGCTCTGGGGAGTTGATATCCCCCAAATCCTGTGCCAACCATACCCAGCTCCCTGCTCCCAAACTCCATCGCTGCTCTGGGGAGCTGATATCCCCCAAATTCTGTGCCAACCATATCCAGTCCTGGCGTGCCTGGAGCTCCCAAACCCCATCAGCGCCTCCGGGAATGTGGCCAGAGGATGCTGCCACTCAAAATCCCAAGGCAATCCACGTGCTGTGGAGAGGGTGCTGTGGGCGGCTCAGGGTGGGAACGAGGGGCTCACCCGGGAGATGCCGACGATCTGCTCGGCCGGCAGGAGGCTGATGCGCAGGAAGCAGGACTCGAAGCGCCCCTCCTCCTTCTCCAGCAGGTCCTTGCCCTGCAGCAGCGTGACGTGCAGGGTGGCCGCCCTCCCGTCGTACTCCATGCACACCTCCACCTGCCCCACCGTGAAATCCTGCCCGAAGTTGTTCCCGATGGACGAGATGGAGTTGAGGGAGTCGGCCGAGATGGATTTCCGCAGGGGGCCGTAGTGAGCCAGGCCCAGGTCTCTGCCCATCAGCTCCAGGCTGCCCAGCTCCTGGATGCTCTCCAAGGTGTCCTCTGCCCTCAGGCTGCCCTTGCGGGAGGGGGAGCTCCGACCTGGCGCCCGCTGCGAGCCCGGGGCCAGCCCTCGCTGCCAGGGAAAGGAAAGCAGTCGGTGCCATCCCATCCCATCCCATCCCATCCCATCCCATCCCATCCCATCCCATCCCATCCCATCCCATCCCATCCCATCCCGCAGGGCCGGCCAGCTGGGCTTCTTCGGCGCCTCCTTGGACGCAGCCCGGCCCCCGCCTGGCCTCAAGCTCCCGGCTCCAGCGATCCCCCCAAAGCTCCGGCAGCACCAGCTCGCTGCTGGCGACATCGGGAGGAGGGAAGGAGGCAAACCCACCTTGCTCCTGCCGTCGGGGCACGCCGCGCCGTACTTCTGCTCCAGGTACCGGTGGTCATAGTTGGGGAAGGGGGAAGGGGCCGGGTAGCTGCCGGAGCGCCAGAGCTTCCACAGGTTGACGGCTGCGATGCCCAGCAGGGCCAGGGCGCCGGCGGCGTAGAGCCCGATCTCCCAGCGCGGCGGGCTGGAGGCCGCTGCCGGGCACAAGGGGCTCCGTGAGCCGGCCACGGCCCCGGCACCACGCCGGGAATTCGGCTCCCAGCGCCCCGCACGGGATGGGCCCGCCGGGGATAAAGCGCAGCTCCCACCCGGGTCATGGCCGGGCCGGAATGACAGCCCTGGCTTGGCTTTCCCGGGAGGTGAAGTGCTCCTGCATCCCAGCCCCGCTTCCCAGCCGGCGGCTGTGCCGCTCCCGGGGTGCCCCTTCGCCAGCTGCGGCTCTGCGCCGCCTCCAGATGCGCCCGTGGCACATCTGCATCGCCCCGGCCCCGCGGGACAGCCCTCGGGATGCCGGGAAACGCCGGGAGCAGGGAAAAGCCAAGGGAAAAGGCCGGGCGCCGCCGGAGCGAGCGGGGAGAGAGCGCCGGGCTGGGCAGCGAGCGGTTCGTGCTGCATTGCACCAGCCTCCATCGAACCGCCCCGCGGAACACGGGAAAACGGGGAAAGAGAGAGCATTTCTGGTCCCGGAGCGCTGCCCCCCACGCTGCTCCGGAGCCGGGAAAAGCCCCAAGCCGGGCTGAGCTCCCACACGGCATCGAGCCCAGGGACAACCTGCTGCTCCCCCCAGCCCTCCTCCGGCAGCCACAGCAGAAGGAACGGAGCGTTCGCATCCCAAGCGCCTCCTGGATCCCGGGAGCAGCCCAGAGGGATCTCCTGGCTTCAGCATTGGGGTGGGAGCTGGATCCTGCTTCCTGCACCCCGACCCAAACCCCTTAAGGGCTCTGATCCATCCCTGCATCCCGGCTAAGGATGCTGGGGGAAGCAGTTGGAGGCTTCCCGTGCCAGGTTCCTGCCATGGCAGAGGGGCAAAATTGGGAATAAAAATAACATTGGTAGAATAACCCTTTCGTGGCTCCTACCCCTGAGGAACTCCAAGTGCAAATCCCAGCTGAACTGGGACCCGCTTCCCCTTCATTCCTATCCATTTCTGAGGGCTGAGCACTCACGTTGGAAAACTTGGAGGTTTTAAGGGTTTTACCCATGTTTTAGGAAACAAAACCCCACGGGCACAGGGAGCAGAGGATTCTCCCCATGGAAAGCAGCGAGGACCAGCCACCCCCCTCAAAAATCCCTCGCTGTGAGCCCGACCAGCCCTGCCCCAACCCCTTCCCGGGCTCCCTGGGGAGGACTCACCACTGAAGCGGGATCTGCTCACGTGCCCCGTGTCCATGGCCAACGCTCCCTGCCAGCGGGACAGCCTGGAATGCACGAGACACAGCCTTAGGATGAAGGGAAAGAATTCAAAAACTGAATGCCTGGTGATTTTCCAGCAGGGCTGCTCCATCACTGCTCCCCCTCCATGGCTCCCGGCCTTGGCTCCTCTTCCAGGCGCTGAGCAAACGTGCTGGAGCCTCCCAGCCACCGGCAGGAGCTGAAGGAGGGACAGGAAACCCTCGGGAAGAGGCAGAGCTGCTTGATTTACCTCGGGAGTGTTTAAGGAGCAACATTCCCAACCTCTCTGTGTGTGGCTGACCCCCCTCCAGGAGACCTTAAAGCCCTTTGCTGCTTTTCCAGCTTAAATCTTCCTTTGCCTCCTGCAGCTTCCCAGCCTCTCCCGAGGCTCTGCCTTGGCCCCAGGAGAGGGGGGGGGCAGCCCCATTCCCCCATTTTGGGGTTGCTGTGGTGTTTGGGGATTGCTGTTCCCAAGGAATCAGCTCCTTCAGCGGGAGAACTCCAACTCCTTCCCCAACAAAGGGGTTTTCCCAGTCCAACCCATCCTTTCTCTTGCAATCCATCCTAAGGAAAGGAAGCTGCTCTCCCAGGCAGATCCTAGCACAGGCAGCACAGAAGCTGAGGGGGATTTACCCAAGCCAACAATTTTCCTAAGGGGGTTTGGAATCCCCAAAAGCACCCAACAAGCAAATCCAATGGGAACTGAGCAGCACCCCCTATTCCCTGGCATCCCCAAGACCATGGGGAGCTGATGGGATCCCAGAGACCTCCGTGAGGACACAACCTCAGCACTGCACCTAAACCCCCCCACACCTCCCTCAGAGCCCCCCAGCCCCTCTCCAGAATTCCCAAAGCCCAGTCACGGAGCTGGATTGGCCTCAGATGGACAATCCCACGATATTTGGGTCCCACCTTCCAGCTCCCCTCGTGTGCTCACAGCCTCAGGCACTGGGGGGGTGATCAACTCCCCCCAAACCATCCAGGAGTGGATTTTAATGGGAAAAGGTGGGAATTTCAGCATGGAATATCAGTTGTGCTGGCCTGGGCACCCTCTGCAGGGACACACGGCCCATCCTTGGGATAACAGGAGGAGGGGGAGCCCTAAATGTAACCCAAAGTGACAGCAACACTGGGATGGGGCTGGGAGCTGCCCAGCTCCTCCCCACCCTCCTCTCTCTGGCACAAAGCTCCCTGTGCAATGGATAAAACAGGAATATCCTGGCTGAGAACGTGCTGAGCTCGTGTCACAGGCTGAGCTCAGCTTAAGGGATGCTTTGCTGTTCAGTGCTGAAAATTGACAGCTTAATAGAGCAACGTGATGGAGGTCTACCCTAAACTGCCTCTTTTTATGCTCTGAAAAGCTCCTGTGCCCAAGCAAGGGGCTCTGCTCCTCTCCCTGCTTCCTAATTATTTTAATAGGAAAGCAGTGAAGTTTTCAGCACCGACTTTCCCTGCAGGAGGACAAACATCCCCTTTAAACCCCCTCCATCTCTTCCCAATTTCTTTTAGAAAAGAATTCCAATTTTCCTTTTCTTTCAGAGCTTTTCCCTCAAACTCTCCTTCCCTAATGAGCTCCAAGCAGCAAGTTAAGCAGATTTCCAAGGCTTCACCTGGAAAGAGACTGCGGTGCTCAGCACCGAGGTGAAATCCAGAGGTATTTTCCTATTAGGAAAACAGCATCAATCTCTCCTGAGCGAGGAAACGGGGGTGGAGGTGCTTGGGGAAGGATTTGTAGGGCTTTTTGTTGTTAACTAAGCTCTTCCCTGGAGCCTTGCACCGAGCTGCTCTGACACCCCCCTGACCTGCCGCTCAAATCCCTGGGAAATCAAACCTGAGGCATCGGGAGGGGGCAGGCACCGCTCTCCCAATGCCGGCAGGACAGGGAGAGATGGATTTTTTTAACCTGCAGACCTCCAGATCAGGGTGCAGAGCCCCGGTGTGCGGTGCAGAGCACCAGAATGGGGTGCAGAGCCCTAGATTTGGGGTGCAGAGTCCCAGATTTGGGGTGCAGAGCCCTCTCCCATCCATTCCAATACCCCGAGCCAGGGCACCATCATTATCCTGGGAGCTGCTGCAGAGCTCGGGTCCCTTTTCCTGCTTCGAGGGGCAATAAAAAAAAGCTCAGCGAGGGGAAGACGAACAGCATGGAAGCTGCCCGTTCCCCCCTGGAAAAGGGGATCCCCCTCAGCCTTCGGGGGGCTGTCACCTCGCTGCTGCCAAGGCCACAGGCACAGAAACCCCAAGAGCCGGTCCCAGAGCACCTGCACCAGCCCCGAGCACGCTGCAGTCCCCAGATGTCCCGGTCCAGGTTCCAGCATCCCCAACTTGCCAAAAGCCAAGGACTCTGCGCTCCCCGCAGCGCACCCATCCCACCCATCCCACCCACGGGCACCCCCCGCGCTTTACCTGGACAGCTCCAAACCCTCCGGGATGTGCGGGGACCCCCGGCATCCGCCGAGCCGCGGCGTGTCCGCTCCCGGGGCGGGGGGACGGCGGCGACCCCCGGTGGGAACGGGCAGAGCCCCCCGGGCTCAGCCCGGGATGCGGAGCGGGACCGGGAGCGCCGCCGCTCCCTCGCCCAGCCCAGCCCGGGGCGGAGCCGCCGCTCATCCGTGCCATGAGCTGGGCGGTCTCTGCGCTCGCCAGAGCCTCGCTGGGCTCAGCCCAGCCCAGCCCGGACCCCCGGCAGGGCAGGGGACGAGGGGCCCTGGGGGTCTCCGCTCGGCTTTGCCCCCGGTCCATCCCACCGCACCTCCGGCTCCTCCTCCCCACGGGCCCTGCCGAGGGTTTCTCTCTCCATCCCTTCCCTTGTCCCCCCCCAGAGGATGCAGAGCTGCTTGGGGTTCCTGGATCATCACCCCAGAGCCAAATGCTCGGGGTGTCCCCTATCCCAAAGAGCTTCCAGCTCCGTGTCCCTCCGTGAGGACAGCTGGGGCTCTCCAGCAAGGTCTTGGCTGTGGATGTTCCTAAGAAAACCCCACAGACTCTCTGCAGCAGAAGGTGGAAAACCTTTTGGGATTTGGCCCAAAAAGTCCCTTGGACAGCTTGGCCCCGTGCCCACCACACCTGTGACAGCGTGACTGTGCCTCCCATGGGATCTTCCCTTTCCCTGCCTTCACATCCATGTTTCCAGCCACCTTACCTCACGTGCCAGGCAAATTCCAGGGCAGCAAGGAGGAATTCCAGACAGCAGAAGAAACACTTTGCATGGAAAAAATGCAGTAATTGCAATTTATGTGGGGAAAAAACACCCACACCCCCTGAGCAAAGGTGGTGTGAGGGGCCACAGAGCAGTGTGACATTCCAGAGCACCTGTAATTCCCAGGTACACCCACCACATCCTGCTCAACCCTGGCTCAACCCAGGCTCCCTGCTCTGGAAAGATGCAGGGAAGGCAGCACCGGGAGATGGTCCCTGGTAGGAAGTTCATTTCCAGGGAGGAAACAGAGCCAGTGTTGACTGCACCAAAACCACGGCCCAGGTGGGAGAGCTGCCTCACCCTGCAGCCAAGGCTCCTTTCCATTGGGATCCTGGCTCTTCCTCTGGGTGTAGCTGGAAAAGAGCAGGCCACGGTCCTTCCCCTCTTCCCAAAGCCCCTCTGCATCCCCAGAGATGTGACAGGCTGTCCCCAGACCCAGCATTCTCCTGCAGGGCACTGCAGGGCTCACCACGCCAGGCTCTGGGCAAAGGTGGCCCCCAGAGCTGTTCCAGACAGGATCAGATCAGGCTGAGGTTTGGAAATGTCCAAAGGCCCCACCTGGGCACCTGGATTTATCCAGCCTCACACAGACACCAACTCACCTATGAAACAGCCCATCTTTTTAAAGCCAACACTTACCTTTGGCCAAGCTCTCTGTGAAATCAGGGTGTAACCACAGGTGGGAGACCTGTTCCAGCTTCCTGGCCCTCCACCCCTGCCCTCTCCACAGGGAGAGTCCCATTTCAGGCCACACCAAATGTCACTCCCATGAGGACTCCTGGCTTCCTCCCATCCCCTCCCTGAGGCTGCTTTGAGCACTGCTCCAAGACAACCACAAAAGGATTCCTAAATCCAGTTTGCAATGACCAGAGCCCACCTTTTTCCCTGAAAACCTGGAATTCTTCCTTTCCTCAAGGCCCAGCATCCATCCATCCATCCACCCACCCTGTGTGCTGGAGGGGACACAGCCCAAGCCCCCCCAGTCCCCTGTGTGAGGTGACAAGAGAGGACCCACGTTGTCCCAAAGGACAAACTGGTACAGGGGGCTCCACTACAAGGGCAGGATCCAGACTGTCCCTGGGATCCCCTGGATGCGGACAGACAAGTCAGAGATTCCTGTCTGAGACCCAAGCTCCAGGGTATTTCTGGATATTCCTCCCCAGGTGTTGCCAGCGCAGGTAAGCGGCCCTTTGGTGGGAGGGGGTGCTCTGACAGGCCCCCCTGGGTCACCTGGCCACCAGCTGGGGATCCAAGACTTCCAGACTGCCCACTTTTGATGGGTGGGAAGTATTTGGGACACTGCAGCTGGGAGAAATGCAGATGTTGGCCGTCATTGCCATGCAAGACCAAACCAGATTAAAAACCCAGACATGTGCTGGGCAGCAGCTCTGCAAGCTCCTGCCACTCCAGAAGTTTGGGGCTGCACTCCTGGAGTTGTACTGTGGTGTTTGTGTCGTTTTCCTCTGGATGAACCCTGGAAAGCAGCCAGATTGGATTAGAGCACTCAAGCAGTGACAGGGTGACGTCAGTGCCTGGGATGGTGACGTGAGGGCTTGGGGCAGGGGATACAAAATCCACGCTTAGTGGAGCTCTCACATTTTGGAATAATGACCTGGGGGGGAAAAAAAAGCAGCCCAGGCTTCCAACTCCTGTTCCAGGATGCTGAGTCACCAGCAGAAGCACAGCCTGGCTCAGGATGCTCCCTGGCTGCACCACACCAGGGACGTGCCCGGCCCGGGCCTGCTGCTGGCGGGGAGCAGGGACGGGGATGGGGATGTTGCTGCCTGCAGGGAACGGCTTTTCCACAGATCCCTCGCCCTGGAGCTGCCCTGGCAGAGCCTGATGTGCCCAGACCCCAGTGCAAAACCCCCCAAAGTGAGGACACAAACCCAGCTGTGGATAAGGCAAATAATTCCAGGCAGATGGAAGAACTCCCAGGTTCTGCTTGTGACACATTTTACTCCGCAGAGCAAAGGCAGCTTGACCTTTCTCACTTCCCCTTCCCTTACATTTAAGAGATGACCAAGACTAAAAGAGAAATGAAAAATAAGAGCTAAGGAGAAGCTGTCTGTCTCCCCAGAGCTGTGGCACCATCCAGCTGCTCCGGGGTGCTGGAATTCAGCCACTGCCCCGTGCAGGGGCCAGAGCAGCAGTGCAGTGTGGTACCTCCTGTGCAAGGAATGCAGCTTGGCCACAGATCCCTGTGCTCACCCCGCTGAACGCTTCACCCCATCCTCCTCCAACAGCTCCAGGTCCTTCCAGCAGGAAAAAAAGAACTCATTTCCCGTGCCTGGTCTCTGTAGGCTCCAAAACAAGTGTTGCTAATGCCCAAATGCCTCGTGGAGCTCTCAGTTCCCCGGGGATGGAGCAGCAGGTCCCAGGTCCTCAGCAGTGCTCTGAGCCCCCCGTCTCCACACCCGGCTCCGAGGCAGACACAGCACCCAGCAGAGGGTGCCTTCCCTCCACACACACTTTCTCCAGCCCTGCCCAGTGACACGAGGAGAGAGGGGGGCTGTGCCAGTGCCATCCTCCCCCAGAGGATTCCCAGGGGCTGGAAGGCTGACAATGACAATTGGGAGTTGGGTGGGATAAGGTTGGGCCCGCTGGGGCACCACGAGTTCCTGTCAGCCCCGGCTTTCCTGTCAGCTCAGAGTTTCCTGTCCCGGAGTTTGCTGCTGCTGGGCTCCTCCAGCAGGGCTGAGTGGCCATCCCCGTTGCTCAGGCATTTGTCCTTGTCGTGCCTGTGCTCCTGCTTCTGCCGCCGGATCTCCTTGTACCGCAGGGTGATGTCCCTGCAACACACACAGAGCACAATTCCAGCTGGCAAAGCTGCTCTGGGCAAAGCTTCCTTGAGGTATCTCACTGCAGCCTCTCTGGCTCTGCGTTTCTGCGATTGCTGATGGCACTGATTCACTGCAAGTTTGTGTTTCTGGCTGGTGGCTGGGCTCTTCCCACGTCTGCCACAGCACAGCAGCAAGTCCTGCAGGAGCAGCCACTGCTGCCCCCTCCACACATCCCTGCAGTTCAAAGAATCATGGAATGGTTTGGGTCGGAAGGGACCTCCAAGCCCACCCAGTCCCACCTCCTGCCATGGGCAGGGACACCTTCCACTATCCCAGGTCGCTCCAAGCCCCGTCCAACCTGGCCTTGGACACTTCCAGGGATCCAGGGGCAGCCTCAGCTTCTCTGGGCACCCTGTGCCAGGGCCTCCCCACCCTCACAGGGAAGGATTTCTTCCCAATACCCCATCTGGCCACTGCCCCTTGTTCTGTCCCTCCAGTCCCTGATATGCAGAGTCCCTCCCCAGCTTCCCTGTAGGCCCCTTCCCATACTGGAAGGCTGCTAAATCCCCCCAGCCCTGTGCAGCTGCTTTCCATGATCCCAAAAGGAAACTGCTAGGACCAGGCCCAGAGAACTCCCTGTTTATTTCAGGACTTGCACCCACCCAGGAGAGCTGTGCAGCTCCAGGGATGACCAGAGCACACTTTGAGGACGGGCTGCTGAACAAACCCCCCTGACAAACCCAGGCCAGCCCCAAAAGCAGCACATCCCCCCCACTGACCGGATGAAGAAGCGCCAGGCTGTCCAGGTGAGCACCAGGATAATCCCCAGGATCCAGCACTGGGTGATGTAGAAGGGCAGGGAGAGGGTGAGCGTGTAGGGATCGTACTTGACAACGATCAGGAACTCCGTGGCAGTAATAGCAGCAACCAGCCAGGCCTGCTGGCCCAGCTTCTTGTGGAACTTCCTGCAGAGAAACACAGGTACAAACATTTCATCCCTGTGAAATCAAGGATGTGCACCAAAAGACAGCTGGGGTAGGGATTTCATTCAGCTTTGCACAGTTCTACCGGTCTACACATGCACTGAGGCTCTGCAGGCTGACAGTTTCATGTTGGTGTAACTTCAGTTTGCTCCCAGAAGCATTAAAAACAAGACAAGTTAAACTTCATCACCACACAATGCAGGGAGGTGTCCCTGTTCTCAGGTAAATCCACAGAAACCAGTTCTGTGAACAGCCCGAGACCAGCTGATGTTCAGGGTAAGGCAGCAAACAGGAGCTCTCACACACGGGGCCCAAAGCTGTATTTTACACCAAAGTCTAGCTCAAACTACACCAAATCACCCAAATACACTGGAAAAAAGCATGGAACAAATCAAGTGTAGGTGACTGCTGATGCAGAGGGGAGGAGTACATCCCATTTTTCAAAGGTCTCCTGCCTGGATCAGCTGGGATGAAAGGGCTTCAGAAACCGCTCCAGGTGGTGACAGATCAAATGGGCAGAGAGATGAAAGGAAGCAGCAGATCTCTCACAGGGAATTCCAGCTGCTGGGATGCTGAGGGCAGCTTCCTCCTCTGCCAGCCTTTCCTCACACCAGAATTAAAGGGAATCCCCACAAAAGAGCTGGGCAGCCCCTCAAGCTGCCGAGGAAGAGAGCTGGTTCCCTGCCCTTCTGCTCAGGAAAGATTTTTCTTATGATGAATGACACAAAAATTCATGGCCTCGATGCAGACTCCTTGGAATAGACAGGAGAGCTCCAATCAGGAATGTGTGACAAAGTCAAATGCCACAGGCTGTTGCATCAAGACATTCCTGCCAGGAACATGTCACACATCCAGTCCTCAGGAACTCGGAGGCAGCACGTGGATCAGGATTGCAGTGTGGTGTGGGAGGGCTGGAGAACAGCTTCACCCCTTTTCTTGGACTAGGGCAATTCCAGGGAATTCGCTGTCACCATGCTCAGCCCAAGGTCCTGCAAGCAAAGCTCTAGAACTGTCTGTGGATACTCAGAATCCTGACTGGGAAAAAGAGCCTTCACACTGGAATTTCACAGGGCTGGCTGAAGAGATCTCATCAGTTTATCCCAGACAATCCCATCACCTCCACACAAGGCAGTGAGCCACATTTCTGTCAAGGAAGGGCAATGGAATATTCCACTCTTGGAGCATTAAGAGTTTCCAAAAGGAAAAGGTCAGCAAGGTTTCCCATGTGCTGGGGGTAGCTCGGAGCCTCTGGTACAACCTCCTCTTCCCAGCAGCTTCTCTCCACACCACCAGGGGAAGAATCCCAAATGATCTTTGGCTTGAAACGATGTGCAAGTGAAGCTGGTGAAAAGGGGCAGATTCTCCTGCCCTGGATGGCCTGGAATGCAGGAAGGAATGGCAGCTGCCTGCAAAACCCTCAGCAGGTAAGGCTCAGACCAGGTGCTCTGCTCTGCCCTTCTGCAGGAGCAGCCTGATGTCAGCTCTGGGGGGCATCAAGCAGAGCCAGGAGCCCCAGGAGGTGGGGGCAGGCACCTCCCCCAGCAGGGAGCAGGGCAGGAGGTGGTGGCACTGACGAGGACGTGCAGCTCGGGATGAGCTGCTCCGGCACCCACGGAAGCGGGAATGAGGCACCGGCGAGCGATGGCTCTCCCAAATGTCACTGTTATGCCAAGTGCTTGAACAAAGGAGCTTTTCCAACCCCAACACAAGAAGATGAATGGTGCTAAGGAGAGGAGCTCAGCAGCGAGGCAGAGACTCTTCTTACCTGTGAGTTGGAGGCACGTCCCAAACCAGGAGCTCCGACACCCAGGGCAGGGCTTCCTGCCCCTGCGCAATGTCCTGAAATCCGACTAAGCAATGTGGGCTGGCCCTTCTTCCCAGTTCTAGGAGTCAAAGCCTTGCAAGGGAAACTGATCTTCAGACCATGTTGGAACCCTAAATTCTGAACACAGACACTTTTTGCGTTGGTCAGCGACAGACAACGAACGCCCCTGGAAGCCAGACGGCGCCTTAGGCTTAGGATGTGGGCTCAGGCAGGTTGTGACATTAAAAGAAAAGGTGATTTTGAGAACAAAGCTTTCCCAGCTCTCACATGGTCTGCAGAAACAAAAGCAGCGAGGACAAATATGATGCTGAAGTGGGAACAGTCTGAAGTACATGCACTGCTCTGTGTGGTGCCTCACCTGCAGCACATCCTGCTTTTGAGGGCCCCTGACCTGCAAGAGGATGCCAGGAGAGCTCCAGAGGGAAGACAGCTCAAGGAGAGAAGTGCCTTTAAGAATCACATTTTTTTGTACTTTGGGCCCTGATGTCCTCAGAGGGCACATCCAAGGACTGCAGTTCCCGGCTCTCGGTGTGGAATCAGAGCGCAGCGCTCCTCTGCCCGCGAGCCAGTGGCACTCCAGCTCATTTCCACATTCCCTTCTCCAGAGAGAGACCATTTGCCAGACACCGAGCTTAAAACAGTGCACACACAATGCCCTTAACAACAGCTGCTCTCTGACCAGGGGGAGTGAGAGTGGTCCCTCCAAAACAAAGGAACACGAAGCAGATGCTTTGGGATCAGGCCTTTTTGTCCCTGACAAGCTGAACTGGTGCCCGAGATGGATGCCAGCAAGCTGGAGCAGGTTCAAAACAAAGCACGTGGAGCTCGACATGGGAAGTACAGAGAGGAGGGGCTTACGGGTCATCCATGAAGTCGTAGATCTCCCTCATGGCCACTCCTCCCACGTTGACAAAAAACACAAGGCGTAGCAGCACCAAGTAGTGTTCGGGGGGCATCCACAGGACAAACTTCAAGTAAAACGTGTTCAGCTCTGCCAGTAAGAACTGAGAGAAAGGACAGTTTCACTGCACTGGGAAAATTCCACTGGATGAAGCCCGCAATGTCCCTCCCTCCCTGCCCTTCCTCAGCAGCACTGAGTGAACCATCAGCACCAACAATGGGGTTTTTAAACACTTCCTCAGTGTGGGAAGAGGCACTAAAAACCACAACAAAAAGCTGGACCAGCTGTGCCTCACATTTTCGACAAGTTTTTGAACTAAGTCTGAAGTACCTGCAGAAACACTGAGAACAAACCCTAAAAGCACAGGTTTTTCCTTTCCCTGTCGCTGAAAACCTGGCAGAGGGAGCCCCACCACAAGGAGAGGCAGAGCTGCACATCCTGGGGGGCTGGGCTGCTTGCGTTTCTCACAGTTATGCAAACTCACCCTCAAAGCCAGCTCGGGAAAGTTGATTATAAATCAGGAGCAAAATGTTCTCGAGCAGCTGCCCTGGCAATGTACTTAAGGGAGCAAGGAGACACCAGACTGTCACTTCAAAAGAAGTGATAACAAAGGGCATTAAGCACTGCCTAAGCCAAAGGAGTGAGCCAAAACCTGAAGCTGCTTAGAATCAGTCAGCTAAAGCTGGGATGTGCTGGAAGAACCATAATGCCACAGTCCAGTATAAATTCACCAGAATCTCTCAGTTGCAGCAGCACCTAAACCCCAACTTCTTCAGGGTGCAACCAGCAACCATTCGGGGAAACATCTGTTTTATTTATACCCTTTAACTTCTCCCACAAAGCAGGCCTGGTGTGCCATGTGAGCTTCCTGCAGCAGGAATCAGGTGCTGGGAGCTTGTTCTGGCAAAACACAGAGTTCTGTCCTGTGCCACACGAACTGGTTCCTGCCCAGTGCCTCTGGGTCACCACCAGGGTCACGGGCTCGGATTTAGTTAAATTTCACAGCTGCTGGGTTGAAGGGAGTTTGAGTTGCTCAGAGCAGAGCCAAGTGACAGCCCATGGACAGCACAAAGGCCAAAGTCCCCTGCCTGGCAAAGGGGCAGGAGCAGGGAAAAGGCTCCTGAACTGGCCAGTTTGCCCTCCCTACCAGTGTCATGTGGGTGACAAGTTTTGTTTCACAGGCACGGGTATGAATTTCAGATGCTGCATTCCCAGCATGAAACAATTCCACCCACTCAGGTGCTGTGTGTGCAGTGAAACATTAAAAAAAAAAAAAAAAGAAAAATCTAGGAGTACTGAATTATTTAAGCAGAACTGTGCTTCAGGAGTGAGCCCAGAGGAGCCCAAGGCCTTGGATACAGCCCTAATGTGACCTTTATCTGCATAAAACTGAGGGATTTGAGCCACTTTCCCCCACAGCCAATGCTTAGGAGAGCAGCAACGTGCTGAAAACCAAAAGATCCCAGTTTGTACTGCAAGCAAGAACAACTCTTCCTGCAGTGAACCCGCCACCTGTCTCAGACACGGACACAACCCCTTGTTGTGCGGGATTGGGAAGGGATCCCTCCCAACCTCAGCCTGTGGGACACCCCCAGAGCTGCAGGCTGAGTGACAGAATGTGGGCCCAGGGCTCAGAAGGGCCAGCAAGGGGCCAGGGAGGGCTGCTCACCACGAAGATGATGCCACAGACGGCGAGCCACCTGCGCAGGCTGGAGGCCGGCTTCCACTCGAACTTCACCCAGCTGTAGGGGGTGAACTGGAACACAATCCTCTTCATCTTGCCTCTGGCAAAAAAGCAAAGTCACCCTTGCAGCTTGAAGGAAAAGCAGGCAAGAGGCACCTAGCAGCGTTTCCATTTGAGGCACCAGTGCAGATATGCAAAATGCCCCCGTTTACTCCATTAAAATCACAGCTTAATGAGATTAACTCCGAGCTTGTTATTTTAACTATCAATTTAGGCTTAAATATCCTACACCCACTGTTGTAAGCAGTTCTGCTCTGCTCAGCAAAGACACTCCAGAGCAGGATGGGTCATGACTACAAGGGATTTATTAAATTTTAATTCCCAGTGCCCCAGTTCCTGTGAAGTCCTGGTTACTAGGGAATGCATAAAGACCAAACAGATCCTTGCTGTGAATGGAAGGATGATCCCAGCTTGGATTCCTGCACCTCCTTAAACAGTTTCATTAGATAAGCTCACTTCCACAGGATGCCCTCATTCCCTGACATCAGGGACACAGAGGTGCATTTCCAACAATTCCATTCATAGTTACATTAAACTCTCAAACAAAGCTCCCTGCAGCAATAAGTCACCGCATCCTCACCCAAACACCCAGGAATTCTTTAATCCACATGAACTCAAGCAGAACAACCAAGATCTGGAAAATGAGCCAGTGTGCTGTGCCCGTGGAGCTCCTTCCTCCCCAACTTACTTGTAGGTTGGAATGTTCCAGAGTCCTTGCCACTTGTAGGTTTTCAAGGAAAGCCAGGACAGAGTCTTCATCCCACAGTAAATTCCTAATCCGTTACATAAGATCACATCCATTATCCACTGGAAGGAGAAACACAACAGTGATGCTGGGGAAGGAACCCTAGGAAAAGGAGATTACTACAGGTACACCTCTGGAGTGGGGTGGAGTGCTAATTCCAAAGGTTTTCTGAAGGCAAAAGAGACTTGCTTGAATTCTCTATACATAAGGCATTGACTTGTGTAAATACAACCATGGAGCAAATCATCCCAAGCTTGGGAATGTCCCAAAAGCCACCCAAACACAGGGCCAGGGCTGTGTGCCCTGACTGCAGGGAATTCTGATCCCTCTGGCACCAACTCTCATCTCCCAGGAAAATAAAACATAATTTTAAAAGGGTGTCCCCCTTTAAGCTTAAACCAACCTTTCCCTGAATTTCATCAGCACCATCAGCAAATATTTGAAAGGATTCAGGCACAGCTTTAGATTGTTCCTCTGGTGTGAAACGAACCCAAACCAGTATTTAACCCCGTGCAAGTGTTTGAAACACACAAAATTACAGAAACAGTGGCAAACAGGTTACAAACTCAACAGGGAGCACTCACATGATCCAACTGAGCCCTCACCACTTCCTGCTCTTCCCTAAAAAAAAAATCTATTCCCAAATCAACCCTGAGCCCTGCAGCACGTACGTGATCCCACCAGCATTCACTGAAGTTTGGGAGCTGGTGCTCCAGGCTGTACTCCAGGAACTCAAACATGACACTGATGATCATGCACATCCACCAGTCCCGAATCATCAGGGTCTAAAAAGGAGAAAAAAAGTCTTTCACACAGCTGCTGAAAACCAGCTCCAGCTGGAGATCTTGTCTCCAGTATCCACAAAAAGCATCAGGAAAACTCAGGACAACTGCATTTGCATGATGTGATGGCTCAAATGCTCACAGGCCTCTCACCTTATCAACATATTCAGCACAGGAAAGACACTGAAGAAAAATCACCTCTACCCAGCCAAAACTAGCACAGAAATACAGATTATGATAATAATCCTATCACATGGAAGAACCGGGACAGGTAAAATGGGATTCAGCAGGAGGGAAATTAGTTAAATGCATGGAATTACTGGGTGCTCCACCACCACAGGCAGCATCGTTCTAACGCTGCTCAAAAAAGGCTTTTCAGAGCCTTTTATGGGCTCTAAACGACTCCAAAGCCACAATAATTTCTGATGAATGAGGGCCATTCATTCTCAATATTGCCACTCTGGTGCCTTGAGATTTGGGGAAAAATTCCAAACACAAGCCCATCTCTGTTTATTGAGACAACACACTCAACATCCAGCTTTTAACAGAGAAATGGGTTCATATTTAACATATTTAAGAGAAAAACATGCTAGGACCCAGAGGAAATCCAGCAGCCAGTCTCCTTCCAGCTGGGCAGCCCATTTTCTAATGCAATTCTCCTGGAACAAAAGGGCCCAAGTTTTCCAAATTTACAACTCAGTTCACTAACAGAACAAGCTGAAGTCCAGGTCTCCCCTCACTCAGCAAACTCACCAATCACAGAACACATCTGCACTTTTGAAATGAAAATACAAACCAAGAGTTCCAGCTTGTTTTAAAAACAGCTGAGCTTTGTCAGCTTGTTAGTTAAATAACAGACCCAAACAAGGTCTGCAGGGGGTACTAACTCCTGAGTTAGTACTTCTGCTTGGGTTAAAAAAGCTAATATTTAGACCAAAGTAATCAGCAAAACACTGTTGAATGTTCTGCCAGAGACAAGCACAGCTGGAATTCCTTCCACACTCGGTTGGTACTGACTAAAAAGTAACAAGAATTAAATCACTGCCCATTTAAGGGTTTAAAATCCGGATTTGATGCCACTGGGAAAGCAGCAGGAGCAGATTTATCACAACACATCTGTGTTTGGGAACATCACTGTCACTGCCTGCCCCACACTCCACTTCCAAAAGGTCATTCCAGCATTTCTGTTGCTTACAGGAATAAAGTTCTCTATTGATCTGACCCCAGAAGGAAACCCTGTGGAGAAGGAGTCTGTTGCTGTAACAAAGCTTTGGAAAGAAACGACGTGGGCTAACATGGGCAGGAGACAGAAAAAAAAGGGGAAAGAGGCTTTTCATGTATTTTCATGTATTACAAACACAGCCTGCTATAACTGACCATGGCCTGGCACCATCAAAGCAGCAGCAGAGAGGCTTTAAGAGCAGAGAAGCACAGTGTCCAAGGACAAGAGCCACTCTTACCTTCAGGTACCAGCCAAAAAAGTGAGCAGGAACAAATCCATCCAGCTTGTCCTGGAAACCAAGAAGAAAGTGAAGGTCACAACCTTTTCTTTCACCCCCCCCAACCCCCAAGAAAAACGCAGCAATAAACTTCCATTTTTTCCACATATAATACTTGCATTCTTTCATCAAGAAGGAATTTAGCAGAGCTTCTTAAATCTTGCCAGTCCCTGGGCACAGTGCCTTCCCCTTCCTACTTTTTTAAGATCCCAACTGTCCCAGGCCCCGATGCACTGAAGGCTTGAGGGCAGACCCAAAGCATTTGGTGCTCCTCATTCCAAGCAAACAAGGAGCTGTAAATCACCAAAATTCCTTGGCCCTGGCATTTTTGCCAGTGAGAAACAATAACCTGATGGGTTTTGGTACTTGGAATAGTGCTGCTGGAGCAAGCTGGGCTAGTGGGAGGTGTCCCTGCCCAAGCCAAACCAAGCCAAACCATTCTGGGATTCTGTGGGGCAGCTTTTGGGCTTTGTGCTCAAGGTGAGGGAGGAGAAGATTCCTTAAGCACACAAAGAAATCCCAACTCTGAGGGGAAAATTTGACATCAATGACCTGAGAAAGAAGGGCTGTTAAACAGTTCACCCCTGGGCAATCAGCTAACAGAATCCAGAGACACATTCCCATCTGCTGGGCAGGAAAGGTCAAGAGAAGAGAAATGAAGAGGCTGAAGACTCAGTTGTGAACTGTGCTCTGTTTCAACACCCAGACAGACTCACAACTGCACTTTGAAGGCTTCAATTAAGCAAATTTTAACCAAAAACGAGCCCCACCAGTGAGTTTGCTCCTTACCCAGATGTTGTGGAAGGGATCAGTGCCATTGCCAGGGTCATAAATGAGGCAGTTGCCCCCATAGTCTCTCTCAGGCAGAGGAACCCCTAAGTGGGGGTCAATGTACTTCATGAACTGCCTCCCATCCTGCACAGTCTGCAAGGGAACACAGAAACCAGGGATCCCCCTGAGGGATTCACACACACAAGGCACAAACAGAATTAAGAGCAACACCGATCTCCAAATTGACCTTTTTTTCCAAATTCGTAGTGGGACAATCTTTGAAAGAAACCCAGGCCTCAAAAGCTCCCCCACACACACACACCTGACTCTGAGTCTCTAATCCTAAATACTGAGGGGAAAAAATGCCTACAAAATGACCTTAAAGATGAGAAATCAGTGATCTTTAACCCTTTTCCCCAAGCCACTCCTCTGTGTCAACCATCCCTCCCAAAAGTTCATTGTGGAACAATCCCTGAAATAAACCCAGGCCTTGAAGCCCCCCCCACACACACCTGACTCTGAGTCTCTAATCCTAAATACTGAGGGGAAAAAATGCCTACAAAATGACCTTAAAGAGGAGAAATCAGTGATCCTTAACTCTTTTCCCCAAGCCACTCCTCTGTGCCCTGCATCCCTCCCAAAAATTTGTTGTGGAACAATCCTTGAAAGCAACCCAGGCCTTGAAGCCCCCACACCTGACTTTGAGTCTCTAATTCTAAATATTGAGGGGGGAAATGCCTACAAAATGACCTTAAAGATGAGAAATCAGTGATCTTTAACCCTTTTCCCCAAGCCACTCCTCTGTGCCAGCCATCCACACACCTCATCCTTCCCAACACCCATTTCCAGCAAGGTCCCACTGATTTGACAGCACAGGTCATAAACTTAGAGCAAAGAGCAAGAAATCAGCAAAATGACCAAAATGTGAACTCATCTGCCAGTAAATCAGCCACAATTTGCTGAGTATTTATTTCCCATTTAAATCACTCTGTGTTGTGGTCAAGGCTTTACCCCAGAATATCTGTGACAGGCAGCAAAGTAGGACAAGGCCAAAATTAATTAATAAAATAACAATAAAATTATAGAATAAACCACTGAAGTCACACTGGGTCAAGTTTCAGCCACGAGCAAGCTTGGATTTGCTGTCAGGAAGTTGAGGCACCTGCAGACTCAGCAGAATTCAACCTTATTTAAACCTGGGCAAGGCAATGATGTATTTTTAGTAAAGAGCTGAGCAACAGCAGGGAGTTCCTTAACCACTAAATCTCTGCTGACACCACAGGCTGCCACAGGGAAGCAAAGCCATTCCAGGCTTTTCTGCTGGAATTCAGGACTACACCAGCACATCCAATAAAAATCACTCAGTCTGACTGCAGCTACTCAGGAATATCATGCTCAGGGGTGGCTGGAAAAAAAACCAGGGTGACCAGTCCCACTTCTTCAAGCTCACGTGGCCTCTAGAGGCAAAACTTTAAAAAAAATTAAAATTCCTCATTGTTCTCTGATGTAAAATGATTTTTAACGCTGCCTGATCAGTATATTGTCTCAAAATATTTAATTTCAACTTCTGAGAAGTCATGGAATTGTCAAAGTCGGGGAAATTCTCAGTTTGCTAAAGGGCAGGATATACTAAAATGTGGGTAAAAAGAGAATAGGGTGAAAACTGTTTAATTTGGAAGCACCAAGGGCATGCCTTTCTATGAAAAACCTCTCCTCCTCAGTTCCTGCCACCACAACAAAGCTGGGTGTGAAGCTTTGGTTTATTGCAAAATCCCCAAACCTTCAAAGGACCTGTCACTCCAGGTAAAAGGTATTTCCAAAGGTGAAACCAGATAAATTCCCCTCAAGTCACACCTGGCCCAGCAGGGTAGAAACTGGATGTGTGAAACACCAACTCCTGAACACGAACTTTCTCACCAGCTCATCTAAAACCACTTTATCACAGTGTCTACCCTGGGCTGAGGGTGACTGGAGGTCAGACCAGGTGAAATGTTTTTATATTATAATTTCCCTCAGCCTCCAAGACTCATTGAACAGCCCAATGATTCCATTTCAAAAAATTGAAGAGCATCTCCTGTAGTCAGTGTGAAAAAAAAAAAACACTCCAAAGGAGCTGATCTCCACATGGAAAGGGCATTTAGGAGCTGGAGGTCTAAGTCACTTACCTGGAAGAGGATGAAGATGAGGAAGAGCTCATAGACCACGCTGACACACAGCCAAAACCTCCAGTAAGCTGCAGAGACACACAGGTAGGGTGTCAGGAACCTTCCAGAAAACCATAAGTTAATCATTCATTTGCTGAAGTATCACCCATCATGGAATCCTGGAATGGTTTGGGTTGGGAATGACCTTCAAGCCCACCTCATTCCCACCCCTGCCATGGGCAAGGCACACCTTGCACTAAACCAGGTTGCTCCAAATCCAACTTGGCCTGGAACACTTGCAGGGATGGGGCAGCCACAGCTGCTCTGGGAAACAATTCCATTTCCAGAGATGCTCCCACCAAGGAATTAGAAATCCCAGCTCCCAGTGTTCCTCCCTGAGGGATACAACCAGAAAGGCTCCTCAACTCCCACACAGGCTGCTGTGGAAATGTGCTGAAATCCCTCAGGCACCCACCAGGATCTGGGAGAAGGAACCTGGCTCCAGAACACCTCAACCCAAGGAATTCAGCAGCTAAGAGCTGGAAGGAATGGAATGAGCCACCCACAGTGCTTCCCCAGCAGTCCTTGGGGGAGAACCTGACCCTTCCTGAACTTTCTCCCTGCTCCCAGGTGACCTGACCTGTCCAACCTTGGCTACACCACACACAGCCAGGGCAGGCCGGAGTCGCTCTGGGCCTGAAGACACAAGGCCGTGTCCTCACGGGGCAGACAGCATTGCAAAACCCCTGAGATGGTTTCACTTTGACTTGGAATTACATGAGGAACAACTGGACCAAAGGTTCAGCAGGTGCTGGGCGTAAGAGCTCTGAGATGACCTGAGATGCCCACAGGAAATGCCATGCAAGGCTCAGCTCCAGAGCCCTCCCCAGACGTGTGATTACAGCTCCCCTCACACCCCAGCGACACCTAAATCCAAAGGGTGCCCAAATTACAGTGTGTGCACACTTCCAGCTCCATCCTGGCACCTCAGCTCTCCTGACAGGCTCAGCCCCTGTGCCACAGGCTGTCCTGGAGGGGAGTTTTGTGCTCATCCATGTCCCTGATCCATCCTGCTCCACCCAGAGCCTGCTTTCTGTTCCATGGAATGACTTCTGGGCTTTGAACTCCCCACCCCCAGTGTTTCTGTTTCCTGCCCTGATGCAGAGCCAGGGTGGGCACAGACAGAGCTCTAGCAGTTTTCCTTCCCCAGATGTCCAAAAATCCTGCTCAAGGTAATTCAGCAAAACTTGACACGTTCTGAGTGGGTATTTAAAATCCTGGAACATCACACACTGATCACTCTGGAATGGGACCTCCCTTCAGGTGCATCCTGCTTAAAAATGGAGCTCTCCCTGCCCAGGTCCATGGGAGTGATGGAGAGGAATCCCAAAAGTGGTCAGGAGGAGAGTGGAGGCACAAAGCAGCTCCCCTGCACAGACAGGCTTTGCCAGGAAACCAAGACCCTCAGGCCTGGCTTGGGAATTTCTCTCTGTTAATTCCAAGGCAATGTAGGCACTTTCATGTTTAAAGCAGGGCCAGGCATAAATCATGGAAGCATGAAACGAATTCCAGGCTTGCAAACAGAGCTATCAGCTCAGAATCCCAAATCAACTCCCCACAGAGCTCCCCAGGAGTTGTTTGCTCCCAAAACAAAATGTGCCTTTGCCCAGTTCAGCCTCAAGGAGGAAATAAATTACAAAAAAAACCCAAAACAACCCCAAACCAACAAAGAAATTAAAAAACCCCCACAAACCACAAAAATACCAACAAACCCCACAAATTTTAAAAAGCAATCTCTGACAACCTGCTTCTGACACCCTCATTAAAATAGACCAGAATGGGGAAGGTGGGACCTTTTTGCAGCAAACCTGCTAAATTGATTTCATCAAAATCACCTACTTTACACTTCTGGAGAATAAAAAAGAAAAGGGAAAATAAGAAAAGCAGGTGTGGCCTGGAGAACAGCAATTCAGAGTTCTGTGACAGCTTTCATGCTCTTGTCTTTGAAGAATGCAGCTTAGGAAAAACCAAACAGCAAAAAAAAACCCTCCACTGGTCAAAGGATTATCTAGAAGAACCTTTTCCCAGGCTGGCATCATGTTCAAGCCAGCAGGGAGAATTAACCTTTCCTCACCACACTTCTCCCACCAAAACTGAGCACAATTTCCTGTAAATGTCACTGCCAGATGCCTGAAAATGCTTTTTTTTCTGACCCATAAACCTTGTATGAGAGATTTTACACTGCTCACAGTCAGCAATGTGACAGACTGAGTCTGAAAGTGTAGACACAGCTCAGAAAGCAGAGAAATCTAAATCCTTACCTGAGCTTTTATTCCCCTCTGTACTCAGAGTTGTGGCAGCTGCTGAGCAGGCTCAGCAGAGGATCACAAGTATAAAACTGAGATCTGGTTCTGATTTAGTGCTGTGGGTAATCCTCAGCTGACAGAGGTCCCCAGGAGGTTCTGAACACACTTGATACCTGAAACATTTTCAAGGCTGTGCAAACACTGTTCTCTCTCTTCCTGGACCAGGCTCAGCTTCAGCTGTGAAGTTATTTTTTGCACATCTCCAATGCTTGTTTTTCCTTAAATTCACTTTTCATTTTGACTCCTGCATCAGGAGGTCTCCACTGATCACTGGCACACCTGATAACCCAGTGACTCCTGTGAGCAAACATCAAACTGCTGCCTTTGCAGGGATTTGGGAACAGGGCATGAACATCCCACAGAGCTGAGGGCACAACCAGCCTCTTTCCCTACTTCTGCTCCAAGTTTGGCCCACACCACCTGAATGAGTGAAAAAAAACCCAAAAATCTGAGCTGTTTGCCCAAGGAAAACACTTGTCCTTGTCCTTGCCTGTGCCTGGTCCCTGCCTGCACATTCCCAGCTACCCCAGCCCTCAATCCCATGGGTTACCCAAGAACCTCACAATTTAGTCCCCTGAACAGCTTGTGCTGTCACACAATGATGTATTAACTCTAATTCACTCCTGGCAAAGGCTGGGAATATTAAAAGCTGCTTCTTAGGGCATTATTAACTGTCATGGGCAATTTCTTTGGAATGACAACGTGGACACCTTATCTTGACAGAGGCAATAAAGCATCCCTGGGCTCCTACAACACCAGGCTCCAGAAGAGGAGCTGGCAGGGAGAATGAAGAATATCTTTCATCTGCAAATCCTAAGGAGACAGGCTACTGATGCTGACTGTTTCCAGGATTATTTTACCAGGAAATGCTCCCCACATTTGGCTGTTCACCCAATAAATGGGCCCTCAAGCAGAGCTTAAGATCTGTCCCTTGTGCCATTCTCTTCCCTAGGGCTAAGGCAATGGCCAAAAGGTTTGGATGGAACCAAAGCCAGGGGAAAAATAGGATAAAAGCAGGGCAAGTTGGAAAAGCCTTGCCTGAACAGCCATACCTCCTTATTTCCATGAGAATCCTACATTTCTGGATTACAGGGAGGCAACTGCTGTCTGTCCATGTAGCAAATGATTAAACTGGAGAAAACAGGGGGCTGTGTGAAATCAGCAGGAAATTGGTAAAGCTGGATGAGCCCCTGGCTAAAGCTGGGAATACTGAAAAGGCAGCCAAAAAAAGAAATAAAGCCACCACTCTGGACAGGTGCCACTTAGGTGGTGGCTGGGATCAGTTTCTTTAAGGGCCTTAGTGAAAAGTAGGTTAATGACACACAGTAGGAGCAGCAGGGAAGGCAGGGACAGCAGAGGGAGATCCCAGGGGACTGCAGTGACAGAGGAGCTCCTAAAGCAGCTCAACACTCTGGAACCAGGAATTTTTCATGCCAGCTGACCCAGAAGGATTCAGGATTACCTGCCAGTCACTGTCACCCAGCCACAAAACCAGAAAAGCAATATAAACATGGACATCAAGGCTCTGTCAGAGATACTGGGAAGCATCAAACTATCACAAAAATCCCAAAAATCACCCTGCAGCTCTGGAGAGACATTTGAAAGAAGAAAACTCAAATCACACCAAGGGAATGCCAAGATGTTATGGGGACACATTACACTGAGGGCAAGATTAAATGTCAAACTTCCCTGCTTTGTTCTAAGGAATAAAACCAGCCCAGATAAACCTACAAATGTTCTAAACACCACCCAAGTGCCCCTGGTGTCCTTAAAAGGAGTAACTGATTTTACAGGAGGAACCAGAATTAACTGGAAGAGATGGAAAGACTAAAATCTGGTACTTAAGAAGACCCCAGAAAAGCAAATTCAATAACCCCCCCCAGTTTGCAGAGGTGTGCTGAGGGCATCCCTCTGCTTGCTTTCCTGCTTTGGCTCAGGTTTGTGAGGTGAGTGCTGGCTTGAAGGTTACATTTTTGGCATAAAACCCAGCTTTATTTGGCTGTAGGAGAGCCCAGTGCTTTTAGGAATATTATTTAAGCCTATATAAACTGCCTTAATTCTTTCTCTTTCAATGATCCACATCTAAAAATAAGCCAAGGATCAAAGATAAATTCAACTATTTTCATGTTTCACCTGCAAGAGGTTTTTGTTGTGCTTTCAAGGCTCCCAGTGTTACAAGAAACCTTTAAAATCATAACCAAGGGCCTCTAATCTCCTGTGGAAATTGGACATGGAGCTAAGGAAGTGCTCCAGCTCCGGATACACTGTCACAAGTGCAGTCCCAGCACAGAGAGAAGGGGAAAAAAAAGAGGATAAACAAGGGAAGTTCAGGTTTAAGAACCTGGCAGTTCTCACAGAGCTTTTTCCCAACAACAGGAAGCCAAAGCAGGGAGATCCAAAGCAACCTCCAGGCTCCATGGAAGCCCAGCAGGGCTGAGCTGTGGAGGAGCCTCTGTGCTGAGTGTGCAGTGCTAAGGAACCTCTGTCATTATTTAAATGATTATTTTAAATTTAAATTTATTACCTCCTCTGCAGGCAGCACAAACATTTAGAGAGCAGGCAGCTCGTGAGGAGCATCTGAGAGGCCCAAGCAAGGTGAATTACCTGGGTGAGGTCTTGAGAATGGTCCATCTTTAGCTTGTGTCACCCCGAAACATAAGAAAACCAAGATGCTGGCAACGATTCCTCTGCAAGGAAAAACACAACACCCCAGTTTATTGCCTCATCCTCCTCCTGGGACTGCAAATTATGTTCTTTGAGGTGAGAAAGGTCTGCTGCTTGTTTTTTAACTGCTGGATGTGTCCACCTTAAAATGGATCCAGACACCATCCAGAAAAACCAAATGGGAAGGGCTGAGTATCACAGACACTTCCCTGTGTCTGGGAGCAGCTCTGATTCCCACTGGGTCACAAAGATTTAGCAGTGAGAAAGCTCTCACTGCTGCACTAGACTGCCATGGAATTTAAAAAGGAGCTGCCAGACTTGTCAGCACTGCAAAACAGCTCCTTAACCAACTAGAGACAAGCAGCAGCTTTCCAGACCACACCAGCACTGCTGGAACTCTAACACAGATCCTGAAGAGCATAACAGAGATATTAAATAAAAATAAATTATCAGACCAGGAGCCCAAACATCCCAAATACCCACGACCCTGGGCATGCTCCTTTAGTTTTAATGGATTAAATGGTATTAAGCAGTCCAAAAATGCTCTTTTTAATACACCTCAACTCCCAGTGGATCCTGCTTGCTGTCTCATCTCACCTGCTTCAGAGAAACTGGGAAAAAGCTCATTCCATGTTTGCAGTAAGTGATGCAACCCCTGGCTGCAAATAAATGGCCCAGTCTGCAGGAGCCACAGAAAATACCCAATAATTTTGCTGTCAGAGAGAAAATGTTACAAACCAGAAGCAGCAGGAGACTGTTCATGCTTTAAACACATCAAAAATTTCTTTCAAAATAGGAAACTAAAGGATTTACAAAAGCTGTTTTGCAACACTGACCTCTGAGTAGAAACGTTTGTGCTTCCTGAAAATAAAACTGGGATTTATTTAACAGATGTAATTCAGGTTTTTTTTTTGCTTGCTTTCAACCCTGGGAAGCACACCAGAATTAGCTGCTGAATGGCTCTGTGAATAGACAGTTCCATGAGGATTTCCAAAGATCTGGAGGGCAAAACCCTTTTCAGCTGACCTCCAATAATGAGAATATTCTGCATTTTGAGCCCTTAGGTGCATCTGGAAGTTCCAGTCCTGTGTGGTGTGACAGCCCCATCCCTGCTCAGCCATGGACTGAGGGGCCTTGGGAGGGTTGGGAGGGTTGTTTTCCCAAAGCTGGAATTCAAATCCTGACTCCAAAATCACCACAGGAACTTAGCTGTGCTCTTTCCTCTCAAACCCACCCTCAGGCCAACAGCAGCTGTGCTGAAATGTGCTGGGGGATTCACACACATTCATTTACTTCAAGTTCACCGTGGGAAGTTTGGAAGCAAATCACAAATTTGCATTATATTTTTTTTTTCCTCAGTAGTAACTAAATTTTCCCTCTTCTCATCATTAATCTCCCTCCTTAGGAAGCTTTAAATGTATAAACCAACAGCCTGGCCTGAGGCACTCCTGCTCCAGGACCTGAGAGAGGGTTTGCTCTCCTCACCTGTCTGGACACAGACAATGGATTTTCCTGAGCAGTAAATCAGGAAGGCACAAACCACCAAAGTGTGCCCACAAAAATCATTTTAGCACTTCACCAAATTAAAAAAAAAGAAAAGGGAGAGCCTGACAGCAGCTCCATCAGCACAAACAAGCTCTTGTTTGTGCAGAGAGTCGATTCAGAGACACAGGACAATGAGGAGCTGTGTATGGCCCTTTGTCCTGGCATTCAAGGAGCCAGCTCCCACTCCCTGTCCCTTCCCGGGCTGGAGCCACACTGGCACAGCTGGCACGAGCCCCTCGGGGGTACCAAAAGCCCTGGCAGAGGGGTTTGGCCTCACATCCCTGGATCTGTGCCCCTGCAGTGTGTTTCATGTGGAAAAAAATGAACTTTTTTTCCCCCCGCCTCCAAGACACCCTGCTCAGCATTCTGAATATTTGGGAGCTGTGGATTTGTGCAGGCTGAACAGAGGAGAATGTCACAGCTGTCAGTCAGGATGGGCTATTCCAAGGCTGCTCTGAAAGCTGGGAGAACCGTGGGAATAAAGGGCTCAGGGATCAGACAGGTTTGCAGCACAGCATCTCTCTGCCTAACAAAGGAAATGTTGCACTGTGTGTGATCCCAATGAACTCTGACTAAATTTACATATAAAAGCTTTCAATAAACTTTACTCGAAAAAAAAAATATCCTCCTTTAATTGTTTAATTGCCCTGCCCTGCTGCAGAAAGGAAAATGTCCTGCAAGAGGTGCAGACACCAACCTCAGCTACAGCTACCCATGAGCTCAGAGGTTCCTGCTCCTGCCCATCACTTGTCCTGTGGCTCATTCCATGAACCCATCACTCCCCCTGCTCCTGCCAGTGGCTGCATGGAGCACTTTTATAGGGTGACACAAGCCTGATTTTATAAGGGAGAAGGTGGCAGCCTCAGATGACTCCAGTCCAGGGAAACACAGAGCCAGCAAATTTGGGAACTTCACCTCAATTCCCTGCTCTGAGCACCTCCCAGGGCTGGAAACACAGGAGGCTGGAGCCTTTGGAAGTGTGTCTTTAAGCTCTGCACCTACCCTCAGACACTGCTCCACTGTCAGTGTGCAGGAGGTGGAAATAAAACCCCCTGACAGCTCCAGGCTCTGCTCCCTGCTGACAAAACCCCTCCTGGCCATTAGGTTCCTGTGGAATACCAGCACACAAGGACAGCCTCGTGCTGGACAGGGTTTGCAATCAAACTACAACATTAGGACCTGGGGTAGGACGAGGGATTTTAAGTTATGGAAGCAAAAAATAAAAAAGTCTGTGAAAATTTGGGCTATGGATGTATTCATGCACATTATGACCATCTCATCCTGCCCTGAAATGCCTCTTTTTGCTCAGATATACACTTGAATGCAGGAAACCTGGAATATTTGGAAGGTCTTGTCCAAGCCTCAGCATGCTGCTTTTCAAGGATTTTTGTGCCAAGACCTCGCAGAGCTGCAGGAGTGATCCAAACCCATTCGCTGCCCTCTGTTTGAAGTTGATTTTAACAACAAGGCACATGACTCCTTCACTGAATATGCACACAACAACTCGTGTTTCCTGAGAGAAAGATCCACCTGCTGACTAATCTTCCCTGGGTTTGTTTTGATTAAGGCAGTGAGGCTTTAAGCTCAATAATAAGATATTCCACTGAGTCACCTTAGCTCTGTATCACTCCCTAAGGATGTGTCATCACTTCTCCTTCAGCTCTTCCCCTTCCCAATTCTGAGTGGCCATTCCAGGCCTCCAGCCTGGCCTCCCCTCACTCTGACTGGGAATAAAATGGCATTTTATTCCCATTTGATTCACACAGAAGCCTTTCAGAACCTTGCCCACCTCCAGACACCTTCCAACTTATCCCATTTCACTGGGATTTCACCCATGGGACGAAATCCCAGCCCTCAGTGTGAGGGAGAGCTCCATGAGCTCCCAAGCATTGTACAACTGCCAGAACAACAACCAGGATTATCTCAGGAAATACCCAAATTCCTGCATCTCCAGGACAATGAATGCCATATCCTGAGTCACTTCAGAAATGTACAAAAATAGGAAGAAACCCTTTTAACAGGAAGGGGAAAATTTCATTATATTTAAGAAATCAGCCTGGTAGAAAACAACAATTTTCATGCTCCTAGCAAGAATGCTTTGCAGTGTATCTTTAAAACATATTCAGCTTTTTAAAACACCACTTTTCTTCTCTATTTTTCTTCTCTATTCTCTATTCTTTTCTTCACCACTTCCTTCTTCTCTATTGTATTTTAAAAGGGGAGAAAATCAACAACATGGAATCAGTTTAAATTAACAGTAGGAACTGACCACACATGTAAGATTCATTCTTATTTCCCCAGAGTTTCCCTCTGGGCTACGAGTTCTCATGGCAATTTTCAACAACAAACAATGATTTGCATTGAAATCTCGAACAGAATTTTATAGAAACCACTTGAGCCAGAAAAATTCAGTGACAGCTCCCAGCATTTCAGAATGATGGCTATTTTAAGGAAAGATTATTTTAAGAAAAGGCTATTTTAAGAAACAGAGGCAGAATCCTTGCCAAAGAAACCCAGCCAGGAGGCTTTTGCAAGAGTCTGTATTTTGTTTTCAATCACACCACAGAGCAGCCACGGGCACAACAGTGGCACTAAACTGATTAGAAATTAAACTCAGTGATCAGCACCAGAGCAGCTTATGGACTTAGGGTTGGTTTTGCACCTTCCTGAGGGTCCAGGCACTTCCACAAAGCAGTGCAGAGGTCCCTCACTTTTCCAAAACCAAGCTGGGAAGCCCCTGCTGAGATATTCACCTTTTTGTGTTGTAGGCTGTGTCCTGGGGAGTCTCTTCCAGCAGGGTTACGTAGCCCAGAGCACACGTGAGGATGAACAAGACTGTCAGGGTATGAGCTCTCCTGGAATTCAGAGCAGAGAAAACTGGCATTAAAAAGCAGCAAAATTCACATCTCCCCCTGCCAGCACAGCCTCAGGAGGCCCAAACCACAGCCAGCAGTCAGGAACATGGAGGTTTTTGTAGTGCACAGCACAGAGAGCAGAACTGACAGTGGCACTGCTTGGAAAAAAAAACAGCACTGAGTGCAAATATTTGGAGCTCAACAGCTCCAGGCCTCTCCCCTGGTTTGGCAGGTCCACACCTGACAGTGCTGCTCCATTTCACAGCCTACTCATCCAAACTGCAGCTCAGGGAGCAGGCCCTGAAGAGCAACCAAAGGGAATTCATCCAGACATGGCAATTACACAAGAAAAACTAGTCTTTAAAAACAAAATGTAAAAAAAAAATCTATAAAAGAGAACAGCTGCTGTTGTAAGAATCCCAATGCTGCCCTTCAGATCCCAGATTTCCAGGGATTCCTACAGTTTCAGTGCACACTAAACATGGGGTTTCTGTGGGAACAGGCACATCAGTAAAGCTGGGTGGTTGCTCTACACCCCATCCATGGGAGTCCAGAGGTTTATATGGATTTTGGTAAAGCTTTCAGGAAGAAATTCTTCTGGCACAGGTGGCTCAGAGAAGCTGTGGCTGCCCCATCCCTGGAAACAACCAAGGCCAGGTTGGACAGGGCTTGGAGCAACCTGGAGAGTGGAAGGTGTCCCTGCCCATGACAGGAGTGGGATGGGATGAGGGATGAGCTTGAAGGGCCCTTCCAGCCCAAACCATTCCAGGATTTTGTGATTCTATGGAAGGAGAGTGAGAGCAGCACACCCAGCCAGGTGACACCCACCAGGCAATATTCTTACAATGCCCACATCTTTTCTTATTTCAAGTTGAGAATTCCTTTCCTAATGAGAAGCCACTTATTGTTTCCAGTGGAAAACTCCTCTGGCCTCAGCTGGGAAGCACAGGAACTCTGTCCATGTAAAGCCAAAGGATAAGCCATGAGTTTTGGTTCAGAGGACAACATCTCCTAACACAAACTAATAAAACAACCCAGGTCTAGAGAGGAAGATTAGAGAGGAGATAATCTGTGAAAAAGAAGTGCCTGCATGTCACATATTTGGCTCTATTTCCATTTTCTTTGTATATTCTATTGCAGCAGCAGCTCCCATCCCATCTCCATGTCATGCCAAGGTTTGTAAATCCAAGTTGTGCAGTGAACAAAAAAGAGGAGATCCCTGGAAATTTCTAAGTCACCCACTGATCTACCTTTAAACAACCCCCCAAAAACTGCTCTGAAAGGCAAGGAAAGAGTGATTTCGAAGGACAATCCCATCCTACTCCAAATCCCACTGGGAACACATGCAATACCTCATAAGCAGACACAATCCTCTTCTGCCACTGCTAGAACAGAGTTTGGCATTGAAGATGATTCTTCCTCACAGTCCCAAGGACATTGACCAACCACTCCAGGAAAAAAAACCCACAAGGATCCACAAGGATTTCCAGAATTAGCAAGGAGTCAACGTGCCAAAACCCAGGGAAAGGCTCAGGAGCTGCATCTTCCCAGGACAGGTGATCCAGCCATCCTGCCCTGGATCCTGCAGGAGCTGCAGAATTAAACCCACACCTCTCCCAGGAGGCAGGACAGCAGGGACTGAACTCCAATCACACCTCACTCCTGCTCACTGCATTTACATATGGATGTAATGAATGCAAACCACTCTTCTATTTGGATCACCAAAAAGGTAATGTTAACTCAAGGCTGTTTTTATATTTTATGCCTTGTTTTTTGTTTATTTTTCAAACTTATTATTGTATTGTTATATTATTATATACGTATACATATTGTTATATATATTATGCAATACATAGCATTATTCCTAACTGTTTGTTTTTGAAGAGGCTACAAAAACAAATCTAGAAATCCCACCTTACCATTTCACCCCCTGAACACCCACACGAGGTCAGCTTTTTCAGCACGTTCAGCATCACATAAATTGCCAAAAAATCATTTATTAACCATCCTCACTCAGATAAACACTTGAAGAAAGTCCTCTACCAGCACAAGGATGATTTAGATCCCGTGGGGATCTTGTAGCACAGTGTTGGAGAGCCTCATGCATCCCATTTTCCATTTATTTTTGGTGGCACAGCCACCAACCTGCAACCCAACCAGCTGCCCTGTTTAAGGAGAAACAAGAGGCTGCTCTCTCATCACTTCCCTTGAAGCTCAGCTTTCATGTCCAGCTGCTGCCAGATTCCCTTGGAGCAGGTTTTCAAGGCAGAAGTGCTCTTGGTGCAGTGTGAATTCCAGGAGCTGGGATGAAAGGTTCTGGAGATGGGTTTGTCTGCTGGAAAGAGCAAGTCGGTAGCTCTACCAGAGAGCTGTGAGCAGTGCCACAGCACCACAAAAACCTCCATCAGAGGGGGAAAAAAGGCCAGGAAATAAGGATATGCACTGTATCTTCCCACAGCTCGGCCGTTTAGAAATGAAATCAAATCCCACAAAAAGGAGAAGCACTGGGAAGGGCTCGCTGGGGGAATTTAACTGCACGAAGGGATTGTTTTCAGCTCCATACACACTTTCAAATAACACACCAGAAGGAGAGCTAAGAACATCCCAGCAAGGTAAGCATGGCAGGAATTATATGGGAAGGCTTATGTTCTCCTGGCCTGGAGCCTGGGAGACTGGAAAGGGCTCAGCTGGGAATCTTCCCCTTGGAATCTCACAGGGGTTTGGGCAACACGCTCGAAAAAGGGGGTGCAAACTCCTACCAGTTCTGGGAGATTTCACACCAAAAATTCTGCAAAGCAGTGCCTGAAGCAGGTGAGCACAACAATGTGTAAGGTCAAGGAGAGAACTCCTGACAAACCCCAGACTGCTAAAAAGCTGGAATATGAAGCAGCATATTTTTCTGCCTTTCTGCACCGCTATTTCCTCGCTCAAACATTGGGGGATTGAAGTGAAATAAATCAGGTTTGTTTTCGCAAAAACCCTTGCCCTGCTAATTCAAACACCAAGTGAGAGCAAGCAAACCTCTCCCGCACTGCAGCTCACAAAAAAAAATTGGGTTTTTTTCCCCAGTTAATAGGATTGAGTTTGATCCCGACTTCTCTTCCTCATGTTAAGTCCTCCTCCTGTCACATTGAGACACTGCAGGTTTGTCAAGGAAATGACTGTCAGAGCTTTTATTTTCCAGCTGAAGTCTGTGACTCAAAGGATCTAAGGAAATGGTTTAAACACCTCTATTTTGGGGAGATTCCGGCAGATCTTTGGGTGGAAAGGAGAGAGTAACACCCAGGAGCTGATGGCCTCATTCAATCTCCCACAAAGTCCAATCAGCTTAAGCAGGGACCACACCCTTGTTATCCACGGCTTGTTTGTCACCAGTGATGCAACAACCCCATTAAACACAACAACAATCACTGGAACACCATGCAAAGAATTTATTTATTAATATTTTGGTCAGTCCTCTTAAGTGGAACAAAACTCCAAAGGACAGCCAGTCCAGTTTGCCCCTTGAGTTAAAAATGTTCCATTCATTGCTGCTGCTGGTGAAAGGATCTGTCAGCAAATCCAATTAGTCCCATCAGCGACTTTTTCATTATTTAATTCTTTTTGCCAAATAATGGCCAATTCATTAAAGCATTTCTGGAAGTTTTTTAAATGGATGTCAAAGCTGTGTGCGCTCCATAAACCAACACACCACCTAGGAATTCCACTAAAATATGGCAAATAGTGCAACAAACCCTGTTCCTCCAACAGCAGCAGAGGGTTTGTGTGAAGAACAAGACACGGGAAAACAGAACAAAAATTAACACTAATTTAAAACCATTCAAAAGAAAAATCACAATTAACAGGGTTGGGATAGAGAGAGGGTTTAAAAACCTTCAACTCAAACCCAACCATATAAATACCCCTGCTGGTTTTAAGCTGCAGGCTGGGTTTTAAAACCTGTTTAAACTCGCGGAGTTAATAAAACAGTCCCTATTCTTAGAGCAGCTGCACGTCTCAGGCACATCCCTGAAGTCACCCAGCGCCGATTGAATTTCTGTGCGGACTTGTGACACTCCAAAATAGCAACCTGCCTTTTCCTTGCCGTGAGCTTCTCCTCAAAAGCCCAGGAACACAGATTCCACCCTCCACAGAACCAAACCCATGGGTCAACAGCAAAGCTTTGGCAAAGCTTTTCCTCCCATCAGGAGGAAAGACCAAGTTTCCAAAGTTTCCATCAGTTGTACAGAGCTCACAAGCTCCCCAAATGTCCTCTTTCAATTATTAAACATTTTTATGTTTACATCTATAGAAATCTGTGTCTCAGATGTTAGTCTAGAGCGGTTCCACCAGGACAGATGACCAGGAATTACAGGTTTGAGTTCTTTGAGTACATTTTTCCCTATTCTCCTTAAAATTTCAGGAGAATGTTTACAAAAACAAAAAAAGCAATATAGAGAATAACACCCAGGTGGGGCACTGAACACTCACAGGCCCTCTCCACAATGATATTCCTCCTGCACTTCCAGTTTACTCCGCAATCCCTTCCTTTCAGGAAAGGGCAATGCCGTTCCCATCATGTAATTCCCAGGACACAGGCCCTCTCATCTGGCAAATGTGGCTTAGTGGGATTCACAAGGTCTGGATGTCGCTGCTCCCTGGCCTTCCAGGGCATTCCTACAGGCTGGAAAAGCACGGCAGGGTGACCCAGAACTCTGGGGCAGCATCCTCTGCTCCAGCCTGGTGAATCCTGAGCAGGCAGCGTGGCTCAGCGTGCACAGAACCCTGCACAGATCAATTCAAAACATGGAAAAATCCAGTGTTCAGCTCCCAGCAAACCTGAGGAATGCTGCCTTGGAAGTGGCATGGCCAGCCCTGAGGAGAGGGCACAGAAAGCAGCTCCTGCCAGCCTGAGGATGTTCCCGTGTCCCTAATCTCCCTTCCGGATAAATCCCCACCTCTTCCTCCAGCCCGCCCTTGGCAAATCCCGGGAGGTATTTCACAGATAAGCACAATCTCCACAAGGAATGGGCAAGGAATGTTTGGGTTTGAATCCCTTCTTTCCAAAACCAGCATATCCTCATTTCCCAGGCCATCTGGCAAGACTCACAACACGGAGTACACCAAGAGGAACGTGCCAGCAGGGGCTGCCTCTTCCTTAGCTGCAATTCCACGCTTTTTGCACCGAATAATTCCTACAAACGCTGCATCAACCTACAGAATCACTGCCATTCCCTCTTTTTTAGTTCTCTTCCTACTAATTTGAACTTCCCCAGCTCCACAGATCTCTGCTGCCATGACCTCAGGAATTAATATCACATCCACGTGCCGGCAATATGGAATTATTAGGGAGAGAGATAAAACACATTAATCATCGAAAGGTGGCATTAAAGCCAATTAAATTCAAATTAAAGTAAGGCTTTGGGAAAGCAATTAAGCCAGAGAGTCACAGTGTGGTGTCAGAGGTGTATCTGGCATCTCTCAACACCCTCAAATCAAGATGGACTGGATGGATGTTTTCCTGGAAAACCTTTGGTTAAAGACAAGCTATGAGATACGTACAGAAATTTTAGGAGAACACTATACACAATATCCAACTAAATGATCCCAAAACAAGAGTGGCTCTGTGTGTGTGTGTGAAAGCTCCTGCTGGAGGCACACAGGCAAGGAACAACCCAAGGTGCTGGAAACAACAGGGAACATGTTCCAGCAGCTTGCCAGGCAGGCCTGGCATCCCCAGCTCTGTGCTAGGAAATTAGCTCAGGGATAAACGATACAGAAACCACCAAGCTGCCTCAGAAAGCTCCCTCCTGCTTCCTTCCCTTGGCATTTCCTCGTGGCAAAGGGAGCTGCCAGGCTACACTGACCGAGCAGGTTCCCACAATGGAGCATTTTCCAGCTCCAAGTCATTAGTATGGAATAAGAGCAGAGATATTAGCACACAAGTGGTTTTCCAAAGTTTTGAAGAGATTTTAAAGAGCAGGAAGCCAGCTAGGAAGCTCCACCTTTCCCAAGGATCATGTTTATAGCAGGAAAAGCACCCCTGCAAATTAAAATACTCCTGGAATGACTTCTGACTGTGTCCAGGGATGCCAAATCCTTTGATTTTCCCAAACGGAGCAAGCCACACGAGTAACCTCATCCCTAACTTCTGAAATCCAAAGAGAAGGTACATTCCATATTTTTCCAAAGTCAGTGGGCAGCCACTCTCACAAATTTCCCTTTCCTGTGGCCACCTCGACAGCACCAGAGGAGTCCCAAGGGTCACAGGAAGAAAACCATTCCTCTGGATAAACTTTATTTTCGGACACCGTAGGAACTGTGTCATGGCCAAAGAACACTCTAACATGTACAGGGCAAAAGTAACACCAGGAAAAACCTTGGGACTTTTCTAGGTGTTTAAACTCCTGGCTGCCAGCCCAAGCCAGCAGGCAAAAGAAAATCAGATAAATAGGGAAGTTAAGGCTCAACACACTTGTTCATGCTGCCCTCCTGGAAGGGACCACCTGACACAGGGAAGCTCCTGAGAGAGCAAGGCACATCCAGATATCCAAAGAAACAATCCCCATGTCCCCAGACCAACTGCATTACAGCATTTATTGTGGGGTCACAGCCCTGTCACCACCACAAGAAAGTGCAACGAGGCGAGACTCTACAGCAAAAATAGGAATTTTAAGGCTTCACAAAGCACTGTAAGGAGAGAGTAAGGAAAGGACAGCTTTACCCATTTTCCATTTAAAGGTTGGCACTGGGATCCCACCCTGGATTCACTCAGCCTACATGTGCTGTGCCCTCCAGGAAAGGTCCTTTTGTCCCCACGATGTCCCTCGGCTACCCCCAGGCCTGCCAGGGTTCTGCAGAGCTCCCGCCGGGATCCAGCAGCATCCCGGCGCTCCTTTGCAGCTTGCACTGGCAGGAATGTCACCTCCTTCATGGGGATCAACACCCTGTGCTCTGCTGCTGCCCAGATTGGCAGGGTGGGAGCCAAGGGCCCTCCCCTCCCACTCCTCCACGTCAGGCTCCAGCCAAATCCCATCGCCCTCGGCTCGTATTCCAAACGAGCACCTTCGGTGTCAGCTCGCGTTCCTTCATGGAAAAGGACGTGTGTTTAACACAGAGAAAAACCCTGCACCTACACACGTGTGCTGAGGGCAACAACTCCAGCAAGGGTTTAGGAGCGCTTTTTCCAGGTGCAAACACACCTTTTCCTGCAAGGACTGATTTTAGCAAAAAGCTGATTTTCTCTGCTGGCCCAACACCGTCACTTGTGGGTTTCTGCACCCGTTTTATGGACACACAAAAATACACAACACCCGCCCACAGCAGGACTGGGGCACAACTGCAGCTTTCTGCCAGGATTACTGGGAAGAAAACAGACAGAAAAAGCCTCTTCCAAGACTAAGGGAGAAGAGAGAAGGAGGTGGAGTCCATATAAACAATGCTGATAACTGGAATTCTTGCTCGCAGACAGTGGACTCCCAAGGTGTTGGAAAACACCTCCAAAGCACTCACTGGGCCATCTGGGGCAGCCCTGGAGAGGCCAGGACCAGGATCGGGACAGGAGACGCCAGTGCCAGAAGGCAGTCCTGCATTCCCGTTAAATTGCCACGAAACAATTAACAGAACGGCCACGCCAGGACAGCCCTTGTAGCCTATTCCAGCACCAGTACCAGCGACGCAGGAGACACATAAACACCAGAAAACGGGCAGCAGCTTGTTCAGTTTTCTCTCCCAGACCCCTAACTCGGATATCCCACTCCTTAGGGCCCCCTCCATATCCCATTCCTTAGGGGACCCCCATATCCTATTCCTTAGGGGACTCCCCATATCCCATTCCCTAGGGGACTCCCCATATCCCATTCCCTAGGGGCACCCCAATATCCTATTTCTTAGGGGACCCCCATACCCCATTCCTCAGCCCCTCCCCGCCCCATTCCTTAGGGGAACCCCCATATACCATTCCCTGGGGTCCTTCCATACCCCATTCCTCAGAGAACCCCCAGATCCCATCCCTCAGGGCCCCCCTTGCCCACGCGGACCGCCGAGGTGAGGGGAGGGCCCCGCCCGGCGTCCCTCACCAGAAGAACGTGTTGGTGCCGTCGTCGTACACCTCGGACTCGGTGCTGCGGCGGGGGCC
>VZRZ01006996.1:153806-172537 GCA_013398175.1 Climacteris rufus
CCTCCCGGGCGCGTGACCGCCAGGGGGCGCCCTCCCGCCGCCGCCGCCGCCGCCCCTCACGGCGGAACCCGCGGCCCCTCAGAGCGGTAATTAAAGAAAATGGCTTCGTTCTACACACCTCAGTTATGCAGGGGAAAGCGCCCCGAGCCAGGCTGTGGTGCTGAGACTCTCTCTGCTGAGCACCCCCGATTGCGGTTTCCACTTAGCCCCATCCCTGATGCCGCGGCTGTTCCAGTTCCCGCGCCTCTGTGGGGTGAAATGTGAAATATCTGTTAAATACCTGCGTTTTGCTGGCAAAATAAATACGCGTTTTGCTTGACAATGATTTTTGTTCCCACCCCGAGGGTCTGGTCAGGGCTGGAGGTTGGCTGCAGGGTGCTGGGTGCCCCTGTGCCCTCAGATCTGAGGAATTCTAGAATTCCTCAGCCTTTCCCAAAATACCTCGGTTCATCCAGAATGTGCCATGCTGATCCTGGAGGGCAGGCAGGGAGCTCCGGCTTTCTGGAAAGATCCTGGCACGGCAGCAAGCACCAGGAATGCTGAGTGGAGGGAAGGCAAAGTCCTGCAGGAGCAGAGAAACAAAAGCGGGAAAGAAAGGAGAGGAAACATTTACAAATACAAATAGTCAAGTTGACCTTTAAAGGTCACTTCCAATCCAAGATATTCCACAGTTCTATGAAATAATGAGAGCGAGCAGGGTCAGATTGGGATATTGGGAAGGAATTCTTCCCTGTCAGGGTGGTGAGGTGCTGGAATGGATTTCCAAGAGAAGCTGTGGCTGCCCCATCCCTGGAAGTGTCCAACGCCAGGCTGGGCAAGCCTTGGAACAACCTGGCATAGTGGAAGGTGTCCCTGCCATGGCAGGGGGTGGAACTGGACAGGCTTTAATGTCCCCTCCAATCCCAACCACTCCAGGACTCTGGGATTCTGTGGAATAAAGGAGACGGCCACAGGAGGGCAGCCGCAAAACAGAGTTCTGGGATGCATAAAGGACATTTCTGGCTGCTGCACAGCCCCCTCCCAATGCAAAACAGTCTCTCCTGGCCATCCCCACGAGGCTTCATGACACCTGGAGGCACCCACCTTGTTCCTAGAGATCACAGAATATCCTGAGTTGGAAGGGATCCCTAGGGATCACCCAGTCCAGCTCCTGGCCCTGCACAATCCCACCTGTGCTTGAGAGTGTTGTTCAAATCCTCCTGGAGCTCTGACAGCCTTGGGGCTGTGACCATTCCCTGGGGAGCTGTTCCAGTGCCCGACCACCCTACTAGAAAAAGAACCTTTCCCTAATATCCAGCCTAACCCTTCTCTGCTTGGAATGAGCACCCACTATTTGAATTACAAGCAGGGCTTCACCCCACACCACATCCTCTGCTCTAACATATTGACCGTAGCTCCAGAGATATCCGTGGATCTAAACAGATCAGGATTTGAGTGAAAACACCCTGTTTTTACGAGAGAACACAGACATCTGCTGCACCATCCTGAATTAGTGCCTTTGCACCCTTGGAAGAGGAGCTCCCTGTCCAAAAGCATCGTTGCCAGGCAGGGTGGACAGGCAGCCTCTATCCACCGGCCATAGCTTCTAAATAATTTTAGATAATTCTAAATAATTCTCCCTGCTCACACAGGGCTTGTGTGGTTACAGTACTTTGACACAGGTACGAGCCAGAGCTCCAAACCCCTCGTGTCTCCAGCAGATTTTTTCACAACAATCTTGCGGGTGCAACATCTCCCTCCCCGATTTCAGCTTTTCCTGCTGTCATCTTCAGCCCCGGTCCCCTGAGAGCAGCAAATGCAGGATGGGGGGAAAGCACCAGAAAAGGGACCTGCTCACCTGCCTTGCTGCAAAAGCAGCTGAATCTTGCCCAGGCAAGGCCAAATTCCTCCCAAACTGGAGTGGCAGCAGCACACTCTCCTCCGAGTGCCACGAGAGATGCCACAGGAGCTGGATAGCTCAGACAAAGCCAACCTGCGGGCACAGACTCACCTTCCCCTCTGGCTGGTAACACCCACAGGCTTTTGGGACTTGCTGCTGGATGCAGGAACTCCTGAGCTGTCCGGAAAGCCGAAGCCTCGCAGCCCTACTGGGGAGGGAGAAGCAGGAGCATGGGTGGAGCCGTGCAGCTGTTCCACCCCCAGGTAACCCCGTTTCCCTGGAACACGGCTCCCATTGCAAAGGCCTTTGCTCTGCTCAGGCAGGTGGAAAGCACTGCCTGACAGGGCTTTGCTCTCCCCAGGTAAACAAACACACGCTCCCACGCCCAGGGAGAGCTGCTGCTGATAAAGCCCGTTCCCTACTCCAGGCCTGTGGATCACACCTGGAAGGTTAAAGGTCTGCCCACACCTTCCCTCTGCGCTGGGTATCGCACACAGCAGGACTTTGGGAACACAACTCTTTGGTTTTTTCCCCTTGGTAATCCCCAGGTCTGGTTTGGCACCTGTTCAAGCCACTTGACAAAGCCTCAGGATGATAGTGGCTTGACTGGGAGCACCACTCTGGAAGCGCTGGCTGCCTTTCCTGCCAGGACACAGCTGGATTACAGCCCCCAGGATTTAATCTATTTAATAGCAGCCACAGCAATGCTGTTGGAGGGCACAAGTGAATCCAGAGCACTTATTGACCCTTCTTATTCCCAGGAAACACAGTTCTTATTTGTAAATGAAAGCAACAAACCCCCCAGAAAACAAGCGTAAGGCAAGACCTGGCTTACATATAACATTTTCACTCACTTTTGGTATTAAGAGCTATTCCCTGTTCCAAGCCAGAGGTCCAGATGGCAGATGATTCTTCCCATCTGCGCTGCTCAGGTGAGACCCCGTCTGAAGTCCTGCATCCAGCTCCAGGGTCCCCAGCACAGGAAGGACATGGATTTCTTGGAGCAAGTCCAGAGGGGGTACCAAGTTGGTCAGAGGGATGGAGCAGCTCTGCCATGAGGAAAGGCTGAGAGAATTTGGGTTGTTCAGCCTGGAGAAGAGAAGGTTTTGGGGTGACCTAATTGCCCCTTCCAGTACCTGAAGGGAGCCTACAAGGAAGCTGGAGAGGGGCTTTGGACAAGGGCCTGGAGTGACAGGACAAGGGGAATGGTTTCCCACTGCCAGAGGGCAGGCTTAGATGGGATACTGGGAAGAAATTCTTCCCTGTGAGGGTGGGGAGGCCCTGGCACAGGTTGCCCGGGGAAGCTGTGGAAGTGTTCAAGGTCGGGTTGACAGCTCTATTACACATGGGAGAAAAAAAGCACACGGCTCCCACAGCTGTTTTACCAGTGAGGTGTGAAGAGGAGATTTCTAGAGCCTTCCAGAGCTTCTGCTAATACCTGCTTGTGGCACCTCTTGGGGATGTCACAGGGTGCAGCACACGGCGAGGGGCAGAGGGGGAGGCCGAGGGTGGCAGAGCCCCGGGGCTGGCAGGAGGAACCCGGCACTGTTACCTGTGCTGGGCGGTTCTGGGCTTGCCACTCCTCTGAGCGAGGGTGAAGGGCAGCTCCCTCTCCTCCTCCCCATATCTGCCCACTGCCAGGCAGAGGCAGCTCCCTCCCAAGGCAGCCGGGAGTCCCACACGGAAGTCAAGGCTCACATGAGACCTGGGGCGAAGGAGCTGGGGAAGGAAACCGCAGGGTGAGAGAGCCCAGGAGCCTCCAGCCCATCCTGAGGGTACCTCTCTGCTTCACCATGCAGGTAGGAACAGCAACTGCCCCCATATTTCCAGGGAGCTGCTTTTCAGCACCTGTGGCTTGGAAATATGGGATACACTAAGCTCTGATCTCTGCCGCTCATCTGCTTTCGGTGAGGTACAAAATTCCTACCATGAGTGTGTGGCAGGGAAAGCGGGGTGTGCTGCCAGTCCTGGGGTGCAGTGGGGTCACACAGGCCCCACATGTTGGTACCAGGGTTCAGAGGTGCCGGAGCACAGATCAGAGAAGGATGGTTTGGATAAACCTAGGAATGAGCACTGCAGAGGTGACAGCCCCAGGTGTTCCAGGAGCACCTGGAACGCACCAAAGGCAGAGGGGCAGCTGTGATCTTTTTCTTCTCTAGCCTGCAAGGAAAGATGCCGTTTTCTTTGCTTGAAAAAGCCAGGCAAACTCTCCAAGGTCGGGGCAGGTAGGAAAGGTCCAGGTGTGCCTGTCCAAGCAAAGGCTGTGCCACTTCTCAGGAAGCTGTGGGCCAAGGTGGAAGCGCTCCAAGGGAAGCTGTGCAAGAAACATCCCAGACATAAGAGCAATTTGATTATCTCAGTGTGGGTGATGGGAACCACCCAAACCCCCACCAATCCATGACTGGAAAGGAAAACAAGGATGAGGTCCTCATCCTGAGTTACTCTCACGTGTGACTCCACACCCAGCCCAAGGCTGCCTGTGGCCATTTCCCAGAAGGAACGCTCAGGGCAGTGGGTTCCCTGGTCTGTGACAAGGGGAGGAGGAGCAGGGATACCCCTGGAGGCATGGAAACCCTTTTCAACATTGAAATTCCTGCTTCCCATTGTGCCAGTCACTTCTCCTACACCTTTGCACAGTGGCACCTCCACATCCTGTTCCGACCACAGGGCAGGAAGGAGTGAAACTGAAACTGCCCTTCCTGAGAGCAGGGATAGAGTCCAGGGTTCACTGCAGAGCCCAGGTGGCCTTACCTGCATATGATCCCACTGCCTTGTCAGGCCAGAGCAGAGCAGCCACCATCAGACAGCATCCCTAATTCCCAGGAAAAAGATAATTACAGTGGTCTGAAGTCTCTGCCCTCTGCAGCTGTCCCTGCCCACACATCCCTCCCTGCCTTCCCATCAGGAACTGCAGTGACAGGACAAGGGAATGGCTTCAACCAGTCAGAGGGCAGGGATATTAGATGGGATATTGGGAAGAAATCCCTCCCTGTCAGGGTGGTGAGGCCCTGGCACAGGCTGCCCAGGGAAGCTGTGCCTGCCCTATCCCTGGAAGTGTCCAAGGTCAGGTTGGACAGGGCTTGAAGCAACCTGGGCTGGGGGAAGATGTCAGGGGGTGGAAATGGACAGGCTTTAAAATCCCTTCCACCCAAGCCACTCTGGGATTCTGTACACACCACATCTGGTCCCAAAAGCAGGATGCACATCTGCACAGCAGCCCAAGCCCCAGCAGCCACTGGGATGAATCCAACATCCCATCTGTGAGCCCACCTTGGTAACCTCTCAGCCTCTTCCCAAGGAAGTGGACATGCAGGCTGGGATGCTCTGACTGCCAAGCAGGACCGTGCCTGCAGGTGTTGGAGCTGGCAGCCACCTGGGGACAGGTGGTGTGGTGCCAGCAGGTCCCTTCACCCCATCTTAGGCTCCTCTGGGGGCAGCAGCAGCAGGAAAACTGTTGAGGCAGCATTAGGAACACCCCAAAGTCTCCCCGTACCCAAAGGATGGCTTCCCCTCCACACTGCCGTGATCAGAGGTGGTGCTGGCAGGGAATTGCTGCAGGATGAGGCTGGTGCACATGGAGGCTGAGAGAAACCAGCCAGGCAGGAATGAGCCAACACAACAGCAGAGAGCTGTGCCAGGCCAGATCCGTGCCAGCATCAGAGCACTGGCAATGGGCAGAGCCCAGAGAGACTCCCACTCACTCCCTCCCCTGTGCCCAGAGAGGGGCTCAGCCAGGGATACAGGGAACGGCTGCATCCAGTCCTGCCCCCACACCTGGTCAGAGCAGCGACAGCACCATTACCCCCCATCTGCCTCTTGCCCGAAACCTTTTATGCAAGAGGAGTTCTGGCTCATTACAACAGCACCTCTGGGGGAGAACATCCCTCTTCTCAAAGCTTCCCACTTCTCCTTCCTGCCAGTCAGACTCCTCGTGGCTCTTGTTCTTCAGCTGATCCGCGTGAGCGAGGATCTGGCAGGACATTTGAGCCCTTCCCTCATGCTGGCCTCTCTGCTGCCATGGCCTCATTCTCCAGTGAAAGCTCGGGATGCAGCTCTTACATCAGGGCACAGTTGCACCACCACAGCTCTGCTGGAGGAACTCGTTGGGCTGGCCTCTCTTCCAGGTCACAGTGTCTCTGGTGACACCGAGTGACAATGCCCCCATCCCTGGCAGCTCCTTCCCTCAGGAACAGTGTGGGGACACGCCACCAGTCACATCACAGGGCACCAAAGAAACCCACAGGGCCACCTGAGGGCGTCAGCTGAAGGAGGGCAGAGTTAGATGGGATATTGGGAAGAAATTCTTCCCTGTGAGGGTGGGGAGGCCCTGGCACAGGGTGCGCAGGGAATCTGTGGCTTCCCATCCCATCCCTGGAAGTGTTCCAGGCCAGGTTGGATGGGGCTTGGAGCAACCTGGGATAGTGGAAGGTGCCCCTGTACATGGCAGGAGGCGGGACTGGATGGGCAAACACAAACCATCCCAACTTCCAACCCAAACCATTCCACAATATCCCGCTTTGTGCTGCCCCAGGGCTGCACCCTTGGGTGTCTGAGTGTAATTACCTGTAACAAGGTGGGAGTTGCCTTGGCCCCTGCACAGGCACTCTCCAGAGCCACTGACACACACAGGAGAGGAACAGGGAAAATCCAGAGTTCAGGCAGTGTTTGGACAACACTCTTAGGCACGTGGATGCTTGGGATGGTCCCAGAAGCTGGACTCAATTATCTTTATGAGTGCCTTCCAACTTGGGATATTCTATGATTCCATGACCAGCATCTCATCTTCCCTTCTCTATCCCTGGGCTGCAGACTGAGACATCCAACATGTTTTCCAAGGACTTTTTTTTTTTTCACTTGCTTTGCTGCAGGGTAGTGCCAGCCTCCAAGTGTTTGTGCCCCATTCTCCCTTCACTGGAATTTAAAACTACCTTCCCCACCCTCCCCAAAAAGCCGACAGTGCTCTATCTGATAGGAATCGCTGGTGAATGGAAAAGGCTGATTAAAGCCTGTAAAATCCACTGTAGCATGCAGAGAGAGGGTGAAGGGTGAGCACTTTTCCGGCACAAATGTCAGGGCATCAGGTGGAAGAGCTGAGGGGGGTTTTTTCTCCCAGTCCAGATCCCTCAGAGCCGCAGAGCACCATTGGGCATGATGAGTTCTAGAGGAGGCTGCACACCCTCCCAGGGCAGCAGTCCCTCCATAAATCCCTGACTGGCTCAGGAGACCCCAAACTGGTGACCAGGAGTGTGTGGGAGAAGGTTTCACACATGCCTGCTCTTACCTTCCTCCCTGGGCATCCCTTCGAGGCTGCTGGAAGAGGAAAACACGGGATCTCCCAGCTGAAGCCTTCCCTTCACTGCTTGTCTTTTCAGCAGGATGAAATTCTGTTGACTCCCTGGAGGGAATTTCCTGTTGAGGATGCAGACCCCTTTGCCTCCCCGGTAAGCTTTGCTCCCTCTGCACATGCAGCCAGTCCAGCCCAGCTCAGAGAGGGGAAAAATCCCCATTTTCCCTGCTCATTCCCAGTTCCCCTCTACACAGCCACAATGAGGGTCCAGCCTCTCAGAGGCTGAGAGGGAGGGCTCTCAGCTCTCCAACACTAATAATTCCCTGGTGGTTTTGTGAGCAGAATGAAGAGAAGTGGGATTTTGTCCTGGTGAGTGACATTCATGAAATGGGCAGCGAGAAGGAGATCAAGAGGAAGAAATTCCTGGATGAGCTGAGCAAGAAAGGCTTCACCATCAAGGTAAGGGGCTGTGGAAGAAAAAGGCAGAGGATACTTGGCCTGGCTTGGGCTCCTGCATCCCAGGAAATGGGAGAGGCCTGAACCACTGAGCTGCTCACCGTATCAATGCTGTTTGCCCTCACCAGAAAATTGAGGACACGAAGCTCTTTTATGGAGTCCGTGCCCCACCGCACATCTTCCGGAAATACCAGTGTCTCCTGAGGAACCCTGACAGCAGGCAGCAAAACTCCAACGCCCACCAGGACGTCCCAGTGACCACCAGGTGGGTGCTGAGCTGACTTCCAGCATCCTGCACCCACCGTTTTCCACCAGCATCCATCTTCAGCTCAGCACACAGCTGAGCCAGGCTTTCCATTTAGCACAGAACTTTCCTGCACCTCCCACGTGCAAAGCTGACAGCTTCTCACTGCCCACATTTCTCCCTCCCTTGCTTCCCTGGATTTTAGAGCACACCTTCTCTGCCCTGTTTTCCTGAGCCATACAACACAAGTCTGTATCCCAGAGCAGCCTTTAACCACAGTTTCTCCTTATTCAGGATACGGATTGTGCACTTCATCCTGCAGAACACTGTGACCCCTGACTTTGGTAAGGGAACAGGGATCACAGGGGCGATGCTTAGCTTGGATCTGCAGGAAGCATCCTGCCCCAGCTGCCTTGCCATCCCAGGGAGGATGGAAAAGGGGGCAGAAAGCCAGGGCGTTGCTCAGACAAGTCAATTTGCTGTTGCATCTGGAGGCTGGGAGATTTGGACTGCGGGAAGCAGCAGTTCCTCTGCTCCCTCTCCCCAAAACCCAAAGCCTAACCCTCTCCCTCTGCTCTGCTCCCAGAGAAGCTGCGGGACCTGATGAAGAAGAAGGTGTTTGAGGCAGCATTTCCCTTGCACGAGGTGAGGCCGAGCACACAGGGCCTGGGAGGAAAATCCAGGAGAGATGGAGGAGCAGGACAGGGTGGGGGGGACCTGTGGGTGACTGGGGCTGCACCGAGAGCTCGCTGGGTGAAGGGCACGGCAAAGCTCCCGGCAGCTGCCTCGGAGCTGGGCAGGGCATTAAGGGTGCTCTGATATTCCTGCATGCAACCAATCCCTCTGCTCTCCAGAAAGAAGAGGTAAGGGAATTCCTAAAGAAGAAGTGGGCTCGCTGGAGTGTGATATTGAAGCCACAGCCAATTGAGAAGATCAGGTAACACAGGCACAAGAGGCAGATCTTGCTCACCCCAAGGGGTCCCACCCGAAACCCAGGGAGCTCCACGCCCTTTGCCAGGCCCCTGCATTGTCTTAAAAATCATTAGTTAGAACCTGGCTCTTCTCACAAGCACGGGGCTGCCTCTGAAGCTTCCAAAGCTCTTAGCCTGAGGGTTATCCCCGTGGCTCTGAGCTCCATCTGCTAATCCTGCAGCATGAAACAACCCCCACGTCTGCGTGGACTTTAATGAGCTCGTTTGGGTTTCAGCCACGTTCAGAAGGGAGCAGAGGAGGGAATGGAGCATCAGTGCTGCACACCCAGCCCGAGGCTGAACTCAGGGCAGTAAAGGCCACGTGGGGCTCCTACAACCACATGAAATCCCAGGAAAGAGCACGGCTCTTGTTTTTGAAAATTATCTCCGTGGGCAGGGGCAGGAGGGCAAAAAGAATATGTCAGTTCACAAACCTGCCAGGGGGTTCTGGTAGAGAGGGGAGGTCTTAAAATAGAGATGCACCTCTGACTGCTGGTGGCAAGTTAATTGCTCTGGAATACAGGGCTCCCAGTCCCTCAGTCAGTAGGCCATTTCTTACCCATGATTCCAGCTCGCTTCCCACACCATAAAAACTGAGATACTGCCACCATGGGCATTTTCTAGTGACTCCCAAACCCTGACCTCCTGTGTCACCTTCCCTCCTAGGTGCTATTTTGGAGAGAAGGTGGCCCTGTACTTCGCCTGGCTGGGCTGGTACACCTACCTGCTGGTTGCTGCTGCACTGGCTGGGGTGGTGACCTTCGTGGCTGGGATCACTGTTTTCAGTTCCAGCCAGGTGAGGTAAGGCCCTTGGGAATGCCAAATGCACATCCCACTCAGCTCTGCAGGTGGCTCCGAGCCACCCTTATGCCCCCCTGGCTTCTCTCCTCCTTTCTCCCCAGCAAGGAGATCTGTGAAGCCAACACCACCATCATGTGCCCTCTCTGTGACCAGAAATGCCCGTTCTGGGTCCTCTCCGACACCTGCACCTATGCCAAGGTAGGGAACCCCCTTCCCAAGGCAGCCTCAAGGTGAAGGATGGGGAAACACTCCCAGTTCATGCTGCTCCCACACCACTAAAATGAAACCCCACCCCAGATCACAGTCTCCATCACCGCCAGGGAACATTTTACCAGTAAAAAGACCCAGTGTCCATCACCTTCCTGCATTTTGCTCTCCTGCTGCACCTCTACCTGTCTCGGGGGAGACCAGGGAGGCAAGACCCTGAGGTGCCACAGCCCCTGCACCTCAGTGCCCCATCAAGCTCTTCCTTTGTCTCTTCCAGATCACTCACATGATTGACAACGAGGCCACAGTCGTGTTTGCCATGCTCATGGCCATCTGGGGTAGGTGTCCACGTCTGGGTGTCCAGCACACGTGGCTGGGGGAGGGAGCAGAACATGGGAAATGGGACGCCAACACAGCTTCACCTTTCAGGGGGTTTAGATCTCTTCTGCTTCCAGGACCTTCAGCTCCCCTTCCAGACAGCACAGGAGACAAAATCATCCTGGTGATATCCTCCAGCTCCCCAAATATTCCTTACCTGTCCTACCTGAAGTTTCCACTCACCACAGCCTCCCCCAAAGCACCCAGCAGTTTTCTAGCAGCCGCCCTCAAGTGGCCACAGCTACAGGATGGAGGAGCCTCCTCCTCCATGTTCCCAGTTACAGCACAGACTCTTACTTGCTGTGGGATGATGGGATGCCATCACCACCTTATTTACACACTCAGCTGGCTTTTCCAGAGCCCTTTCAGTTACCAGCCACCTCAGGACTGGACCGGGTGTCCCGCCTGTGAAGTCACGGCACGGTCCTGAGTGTGTCCGTGGGCTGGGTTACACAGGGACACGCTCAGGAGGATCCACATTAACAGAAGAGGTGGTTGGAATTGGAGTTGGAGAGTTGTAGCCTTGCCGGGGTGCAGTGCCGGACACCCATGCCACCTGAAAAGTGACTTATCCCAAATTCCCTACGGACACTAAAACAGGCCTGACTGCCAGAGAAAGCTCACCTGCACCATCCCTGTTCCCTCACTGCTGCCTGCCAGGGTCCTTTCAGGTCACCAAGGTGCAGAGGGGACTGCCTGTCCCTCACAGGCAGCCCAGGCTGGTTTGCCATCAGGTTGGATGTGACCGGGCTCCCTGGGGGGGACAGAGGGGTGGCTTTCAGAGCCATGCCTGAGTGTCACTGCACTCTCTCCTTCCCAATCCAGCCACTGTGTTCCTGGAGCTGTGGAAGAGGGAGAGAGCCACTGTGGTCACCGACTGGGACCTGTACGGGTGGGACGAGGAAGAGGTGAGGACATCAGCTTTCCTGCTCAGTGCTTCCCTTCTCAGGGCAGAAGTGACCTGGACCTACAAAAGACACATCAGAGAGGTCCCTGGCCCAGACTGAACTCAATCAGGCTTGGCCACGCTGTTGTGGGTTGGGTGCTCACCCCTCTCCTTCTCCAGCACTGCTCATCCCATACGTCCATTGACCCAAGGGGCAGAAAGCACTGCTGGGTCCTTTCCTTCCCTTTTTTTTTTTTTAATTTTAGGTTTTTTTTTTTCTTTTTCAAGGAGGAGCTGGCTATGGAGCTGATCAATAACTTGCAGCACGAGCCGCGGCGGTACCGGCACTCCTACTTCCGCAGCACCATCGTCCTCCTCCTGGTTCTGCTGATGGTACGTGCCAGGTGACCACGGGAAGGTTTGCTTTAAGAGCACGGGGCTCTTCCCCTCCCTGCTCAGCCACAAGGACAGCACCTCAGAGCACCCTATTGCTGAAGCAAAGGCACAGACCAGGTTTTTAGGGCAGCTCCGTGCCCATGGCAAGGATCCCAGGGCTTCCTCATGCTCATGCCTTTGGGGACCTGAGCTGAAGGCTCTGCTCTTGCAGCAAGGATCAAGGTAGTGACACAGAGGGCAGGAAGAGGCAAATCCCAATGCCCTTATCCCGTGGGTCAGTGGAGGCTGCTTCAGGTGGACACATAGAATCATGGAATCATAGAGTGTTAAGGGTGGGGAGGGACCTTATCTAGTCCCAACCCCCCCTACCCGTGGGTAGGGACACTTTTCACTACCCCTTGTCCTACCTATCCTTGAACCCTGCCAGGGCTGGGGCATCCACAACCTCCCTGGGCGGCCTGTCCCAGTACCTCACCACCCTCACAGGGAAGAATTTCTTCCTAGCACCCTGCCTACATTTCCCCTTTCAGTTTGTACCCGTTACTCCTTATCCCATCCCTACACCCACCTCACGGCCCTGTTGCCCTCCACCGAGGGGCGCTTGGAGGCCACATGGGACTGGCCACATGGCCTCGGTGGCCTCTGACTCCTGCTGTCCCTGCCCCTACAGATCGTGGTGCTGATCGGCATCGCCCACGCGCTCGTCATCTACCGGGTGGTGGCCGTGGCGCTGTTCTCGCAGAGCCACCTGGAGCTGCTGCGCGAGCACGCCAACACCATGGCCGTGATGACGGGCGCCGTGCTGCACTACGTCACCATCGTCATCATGACCAAGGTGAGGAGCCACACGGGCTGCCTGGCAGGGCTCCTCCGTAGCCAACCTTCCCTGTGTCCCTCACCGTATCCCTCTGTCCTGCAGGTCAACCGGTGGGTGGCCCTCTTCCTCTGCGACCTGGGTGAGGAAAACGGGATGTCTCCCACCTGCAGCGTCCCTTTGTCCCTGAGCACAGCCAGCCTCCCATCCTTTTCCCTCCCTCCACCAGCACAAGGCATCTCCCAGGCAGCTCCAGCCACGCAGGTCCCCGTGGGAGGCCAGCAGCCCCCCAGCACACCCTCACCTCTGGCCCACGTGCTGTCCCCCAGCCAGCTTTGCAGGAACAGTCACCCTACAGAGCTGAGACCTGGCATGAGCAGGAGGCCACTCCCGCTCCAGGAGAGCTCACAACGTGGGTTTCCTCCCAGCTCTAAGGCCCCTTCTCCCCCAGCCCCTGGCTCTGAGGGCCCTGCTCAGCTGGACTCACCTCTGTCAGAGGGCTCAGGTGGAGGGCAGGGAAGGCTGCATGAGGGGCAGAGACCCTTCCAGTCTTCAGAAAGCTGCTGTGGCACCCAAGGGGGAGCAGGGCAAGGTCCCACCACTCTGTGGTGACCAAGCCCCTGGGTATTGCTCTCTTTCCTAGAGAAACCACGGACATTCTCCCAGCAGGAGAACAACTTCACCGTGAAAATCTTCACCTTCCAGTTCTTCACACACTTCTCCTCACTCATCTACATTGCCTTCTTCCTGGGACGGTGAGTGGAGAATAGAGGGCAGCTAAGGTTTGGGGTGTAGGTTCCCAGCTCTCCTCAGGGTGTAGGGACACCGCAGCCCCTCTCCCTACCCTGCCAGGCACAGGGACCCCGCTTGGGTCTCAGGAGGGCCATGGCCCAGTGGGTATCACAGTTGTTGCTTCCTTGCTCAGGATCAACGGCCACCCAGGGCACTACGTGCGCATCGCTGGCCGCTGGAGGCTGGAGGAGGTGAGGCACCCACTCTCTGACCCCACAAACAACTCCTTCTCTTCCTTTCCCCACTGCCCAGGGAGGCTCTGGGAAGCTCAGCTTCCTCCTGGCCAAAGGGTCCCTCGGGCCCACCCACCCTGCTTGCAGGGCACAACCCCTCGCCTCTCATCCTCTCCAGTGCCATCCCAGTGGCTGCATCACTGACCTCTTCATCCAGATGGCCATCATCATGCTGCTCAAGCAGACCATCAGCAACATCATGGAGTATCTCGTCCCGTAAGCTTGCCTCACCTTCCAGAGGCTTTAGGCCAGGCTGTCCTTTTTCCTTTCCTCCAGGGATGCCCTGGCAGCAATCCTGCCCTGCTGTCTTCCACAGGCAGCCACACAAATCCCTCTCTCCCCTTGCAGCTGGATAACCCACAAGCTACGGAAGAAGTACAAGCGCCCCAAGAGGAGGAGTATGATGTTAGGAGAGGAGGAGGAGGCCGAGGACCCCTGCAAAAGGCAGTGGCTGAGCAACTACGAACTCAACGAGGTCAACGTCTTCAGCTTGTTCAACGAGTTCCTGGAGATGGGTAGGTGGGGCAGGGGGCAGAGCTGTGTACTCTCCTTGGCTGGAGAGTGCCAGATGCTGGGGAGCCCATACAAAGGCAAGGGAGAGCTCTGAGTTCCATGCCCAGCCCTGCTCTGAGAGCCCTGGCACACCGAGGTCATTCCCAAAAGAGACAGCTGTGTTTGGGCCCTGTCTTGGCCTTTCCTCCCCCTTCCACCCCTGCAAAGTCCCTCCGACACCAGCCACAAAGCAGGACAAGCCCTGGCAGTGTGGGACGCGCCCTCTGTGGTGGCTTCACACCAGCACCCGGTGTTTTCCCCTCCACAGTGATCCAGTACAGCTTCACCACCATCTTTGTGGCAGCCTTTCCCCTGGCCCCGCTGCTGGCCCTCTTCAACAACGTCATCGAGATCCACATGGACGCCATCAAGATGATGCGGCTGCACCGGCGCATGGTGCCCAGGAAGGCCAACGACATCGGTGAGAGGGCTCCACAGTCACCCCCTGCCTGCAGGGCTGCTGGGGCTGAGCCCCTGAGCACCCCGTGGAAGTGGGACAGCACAGGGAGAGCTGTGGGCTGGGAGCTGCTTCAGACCCTGCCAGAGCCTGAGGGGCGGCTTGGAGGCTCCCATCCCTCAGCTGGGGCTGGTGCTCAACCCGGGAATGGTGGCAGTGAGCTGCAGAGGAACCTCACCGGCTGCTCCTCTCCCACAGGGATCTGGCTGCAGGTCCTGGAGGCCATCGGCATCCTAGCTGTCATCGGGAATGGGCTGGTGATCGCCATCACCTCTGACTTCATCCCTGTGCAGGTCTACAAGTACATGTACAGCCCCTGCACGAGGGAGAACCGCACTGGCATGGAGTGAGTCCCGTCCCTGAGCAGTCCCTGCCCGCAGCATCCCCGTGGCCGGGTCCCCACCTGCCTCAGTGCCACCACTGCAGGAGCACGAGGCAGCTGAGCTGTCCCCCACAGTGAGGTGGGGGGGAAAGGGAAGCAGGGGAACATTTCCACATGGCAGCATCTTCAGCCTCCCACTCTCATCATCCCTGGGGTGGGTAAACTGACTGGGGAGGGCAGTGTGTAACGCTGGAGAGCTGCAGGATTCCCGGGATGCAGGCACATGCTCCCTCCTGCCCTCCCCCCATTCCTCCAAGCCTTGGCTGACTGACCCTATTCAGTCAAACTGGACAGAAGCCTCAGAGCCCTCCATTTCTGCCAGGCTTTGTAAAAGTGGGTAGTGAGAGCTCCAGCTGGGCTCTGCTTCCCCAAAAGAGGAGGGTACAATCCGTGCTCACCCCAGTCCTTCCCCGCAGCTGCTCCACCGGCTACATCAACAACAGCCTCTCCGTCTTCCGCATCCAGGACTTCGAGCCCCACACCAACGTGCCCGACATGCTGCCGGACTTTGACAGGGACCAGATCAAGGAGTGCAGGTAAGAGCAGCCCCCCACCAGCCCTGCCCCTCACGGGGACATCCAGGCCGGGGAACGGCCTGGCCTGGCAGCAACGGGGCTGTGCTGCAGGTACCGGGATTACCGGAACGCCGACGATTACACCTACACCGTGCAGTTCTGGCACATCTTCGCAGCCCGGCTTGCCTTCCTCATCCTCTTTGAGGTGAGCACCCAGGGAGGCAGGAGAGGGCTGGCCAAGGGCTTGGATCCATGCTTTGTCCCCCGGCCCGGAGCCCCTGACTGGCTTTGCTTGCCGCAGCACGTGGCTCTGTGCGTGAAGCTGATCGCAGCCTGGTACATCCCCGACGTCCCCCAGAAGGTCAAGAATAACTTCCTGTGGAGAAAACACAGCAATCTCCGTAAAGAGCTGAGGTGGGTGACACCCTGGAAGGTGCCAGGGGCTGCTCAGGATCCATCTGCTCCAGAGCAGCCCCTTTTCCTTCAGAAAAACAAAAGCTCCGAGTTAAAACAAGAAGCCCAGGGAGAGATTTTGCCCAGGTTTTCCACCTAAACTTTGTTTAAAGCAAAGGATGAAGTCTTTCAGTGGGAAACAGAATCAGTGTAACTGCCCCGCTGCTGCTGTCCCACATGGACTAAGCCCTTCTCTGGGAAGAGCTCAGCCTGCCCCCCATCCGTGGCCACCATAATCCCCATGGGAGCAGAGAGTGCGGGTTCAGGAAACACCACACTGTCACAGCTTTCCATCTCTGCCTTCCCAGTGTCTGTGGGATTTCCCACAAGCAGGGACTTCCCACAAGCAGCCTGTCATTCTTTCTCCATCTATTTTTGGCAAAAGGCCCCGTTCCCACTCCTTCCCAACGCCTCTCTCCTCTCTCCCCAGCATGATGGAGTACTCCACCGAGGTGTAGCCACCGCTCACCGAGGAGCAGGAGAACATGGACTTGAGCCCCTCTCCCAGCCTGGCAGTGCCGGGGGTGCTGGATGAACCCCAGGACACGGTGCTGTGTGTCCCATCTGGGACTGAGCCAGACTTGAGCTGGGAAGTGATGACAAGACACTGGCTTCACAGGAGCAGGCTGCTTTCCCGCTTGGGAAGGAAGGGTGCTGTGGCAGAGCTGGGGTGTGCCTCCCCAGCACGTGGAGCAGCTGGGACAGAGCAGGGACAAACCCAGGGGCAGCACTGGCTGCTGGGCTGCAGGAGGTGACCTGGGGCCTTGTCACTCACTCACTTCCTTAGGCACAGGAAACACCACTTACCTCATTCCAGGTTCCCTCTCCAGCCAGTTTTTTTGCACTTTGGCCTCTTTTTCCACTGCCTTCTGTGACCTCCCCATTTTTGCACCGCTGGGGAACTTGAGTCCCTCTCTGATCACAGGCCTCCCTGGCATGGCTCCCACATGGCTGCAGCTCCAACCTGCTGTTTCCATGGACTTTGGAAAAATGCCCTTGTTATCCTGTGTTTAGCTCTGGGCTCAGCCAGGTCCTGACAGTCGTGCCTGGCTCAACCACCACCAGCCATCAGTAAATAAACACAACACCCACGTGGAGACACAGAGCTTCACCTGCTGCCTGGTATTGCTCCTGCCTTCCTCCTCTGCCATCCCCAGCACCCAGAGATTCATCCCCCAAAACCTTTCCTTGTCTTAGTGGGGCTAATCACAGCAGGTGGGAGCTGCAGTGCCCACTCTAAGGGCTGTGTGGGTGCTGGCTGGTGGGACACCACGATCTGACAGTGCACAGTGGGAAAACAGCCTGGTAAACGTGCCAGGATAATGGAAATACCTGGGGAAAACGGGAAAAACATAGCAAATCCCAAATAATAGGGTTGGTCCCACCTTTCCCTTTACAGGCCCCACTGCTGATTGGGCCCTCCGACTCCAGACAGAAGGGGTTTGTCTGCAGCAGGAACAGGGTGACACCCCAGGGCTGGACAGGTGCCACAGCTCAGGAAGGGAGGTCTGATGGGGGATCCAGAGGCAGAGCTGGGGGGCAGCCCCCTCCCTTCCCACAGGTGAAGGGAACACCCCCCCGACACCACCTGTGTCCCCCAAGAGTCCTGCCAAAGGGGGTGGGTCCCGGGGTCTGTGCCCTGGAGGTGACACACCCGAGTCAAGACTGCAGGGAAAGGCACCAGGGTTAACTCAGCCTCAAAACTTCACTCCCAAGAACATGGAAATCACTACAGCCACTAACAATCCCACAGGGAATGGAAAGGAGCCCTCAGGCTTGTCCTGTTGTTGCACCACTGTGACCAAATCTGCCTCCACTCCTCCACTTACCTACCCCGATGGACAGGAGAGGTCTTATCAGCTCCTGTTTTGCACCCAAGCCTCCTCACACCCCTACCATCCCCAGGACCTGGGTTTGTTCCATGCAATCCTTCACCATCCCCCAAATCCAACAGGTTTACACTGGATTTTGCAGCCTGCGCATCACTGTCTGTGACACGTGGCCAGCAGTGCAGCCCCCCCAGAAAGGGCTGCTCCAACACCTGCTGCCCCAAACACACACAGCCAACAGCAGGGTGTTCTTCCCAGAACTCCAAAGGGATTCTCTCTGTCCCTTTTCCCCTCACAACAAGGCAACAGCACTGGTAGTTTATATCCTAAACAATGAGGAACCAGAGTCGGGGTGTTTCTCCACGTGCACAGGCCCACAGACCTACCTGTGACCTGTACCTGTTTATTTCTGTGTGTATATATATATATATATAGTTAATCCATTTACATCTACATTTATCTATATATTATTATTAAATATAATGATACTGTATTATCAAATATACACATTTGAAAATATATGTAAATACATACACTGCACCCAGGGCCCTTTTCTTCCCTTTTTGGCCCCAAAATCACACGCTGGTCGATGCTTTTGTGGCTCAAGTCAGTGTTTGTCCAGAGGCTGCTGGTGCTGCTGTGATCGAGTCCATGCCTGGGGCGTGCTGAGGCTCTAATTACCTCCACGGTAATTAGCACAGGGGATACCTGCTGCCCACGAGTGGCCACAGCCAGATCCAGCTCCTCACGGCCAGTGCCACCCGGAGCAGCCACCTCCAGCACCAGCTTCATCCAGGAGAGAGGCTCTGAAGCCACGGAGAGAAGGAAAAGGAGGAGAAGGAAACAAACAGGAGACCCCGCAATGCCCACGGGCACAGCCGACCGCAGGTTTCATCTTGCCCTGACACCTCTGTGGGCTTTTCCATGGAAAACGGGGTTCCTCCTTGGCCCCTTGTGGCACCTGCTGGGTGGGTTGCTGTCCTCCACCTTTTTTCTGCTTTTTTCCCCCCTGCTCTGAAGCCGGAGTTGTTGGATTTTTCCCCCGCAGGTCCAGGTGGAGGTGGAGCAGTGGGAGGAGGGATGGCCAGCCCTGCCCATGGCCCGGCGCCCGGGGATTGGGGCAGCGGGAGCGCCCGGCCAAGGGCAGGGGCTGAACTGGGAGGGGAAATAGATAAATCATTTAAGAAAAAAAAAAAAAA
>VZRZ01006996.1:188901-199288 GCA_013398175.1 Climacteris rufus
TGGTGCGCGGGCCCGCCCCGCTCCTCGCCCAACCAGTCTCCTCGCCGGGGTTCTGCGTGGCACCCGCTCGCCTCCCTGCCGAGGCCGGGCTCTCGGGGCTCACCAGGGCTCCTCAAAACCGGCAGCTAGGGCAGGGGGCTCGGGGGGCCCGGCTCCCGCAGTGGCACCGTGTCCAAGATGCCTTCAGGATGCTGCCGCGAGTCCCCACGGATCCCCACCGCCACCATGGCCGTGATCCAGCGTGCCCTTCCCACTGCCTCCCCCTGAACAGCCAGCTCGGGGCACCCAGGGGTGCAACACGGGGTTCAGGAGGGGAGGATGGAGGGGAGGCAGAGCTTGGGGGCCACACGCATTTTTGGGGACGCAGGGGGCTCCCCCTGTTCGCAGGGAGCGTGTTTGTGTGCGTGGGATGGTGCAGGAGCCCTTTGAAGCCAGATAAGCTGAGAGGGAGCGTTTGAAACGGGCCAAACCAGTTTGGGGGGGGTCACCACTTACCTCAGCACCGCAGCCTGGGCCCCCCACCGCACCCCACCTCGTGGGGGGATGCCAGGAGGGGATCCCCCAGCAAAGCCCCATGTGGGGCAGGAGGTGCCGGGACCCTCCACATGGCCACTGCTGCCCCGTGTGGCCCATTCCCAGGGGTGTCAGGACATTCCCATGCTCCCCTCACCCTCCACAAACCCCTCCTCAGAGGGGTGGCAGCCCCTCAGCAAGGGAGCTCCGGGCTGGAGTTCACCTCCACCACCCCAGACAAGCCCTGACGCCTTCACAGTGCTTCCCCCGGGGCAGGGAGAGCCAGGGCTGATCCTCCAGGAGTGGGGACCTGCCCGGACCCTGCTGTCACCTGGGGCTCCAACACCTGGCCACGCTCCCTGTGTCACCCCGTGGCCACAGCTCAGCCACCAGTGGAGAAACAAACCCTGGGGCGCTGTGCTGCTGGCCCTGTCCCAAGCAGACACCAGCAGCTGGCCCCAAACTGTCCCCAGCACCAGTGGGGACGGCACTGGTGGCACCAGTCCCTCCCTGCACCAGCGGCAGCTCTGGGTTTGGCTGGGCCCAGCGCCTGCTGTGGTGGTGGTGGTGGCTTTTGGAGCTCTCCCAGCTGCAAAGCTGCTGGAAAAGCTGTGCCTAAGGCCAGGCAGGTTTGGGGATGGGACTGCTGGCCCGGGGGCCGTGGGGCCACCCGCTCTGCCCAGCCACAGACCAGCTCCCGGCGCAGCGGGCACAGCCCTCGCCCACAACAAAGCGCTTCCAAAGTGCTGCGAAAAACCAGGCAGCAGGGCAAGGAGAGGGGAGAAATAACTCCTGCCTGCCAGGACAGTCCCTTCCCAACAGAGCCTGGGGCCACAGGTACTGAACTTGGGACAAAAAGCCCCCCCTGCACTGTGGCTGTTTGCTGAGGGCACTTGGGTGGCTGAGCCCCCCATGTCTGTCCTCACCTCAAACTCAGGATGCTCAGAGTGAGCCTGGGGGATGTGGGTGGGGAATTAAACACTTGTTGGGCAAACTCCAAGGCTACTTCAGGGAGAAACCCAGGGAATTTGGGGGACAGGATAACCTGGCAGAGGAGCAGGAGCCTGTGGCAGATGGCAACAAGACAGAACCGTGGGGATGCCACCACAGATGGACATGGGCCAGGGGGAAGCACCAGCACAGAGCTGGGACAGGGGAAGGCAGGGACAAGTGTCCCAGGACATGCAGGAGCACACGGAACCACCTGTGGCTCCCCCTGCCCAGGGCAGCCCCCCATGGAGCCGGGTGGAGCCCAGGTGTGGGGTGGAGGCTCAGCAAGCCCAGGCGTGACCAGGCATCAAACAGGGTGCTGCCTCCTCCTCCCTGCATGGAACAGCACGGAATGCTGCTGCCTGCTCCCACCACAGAGGGGACCCTCGGGGACCAAGGGACAAAGGCCAACCTGCCTCCTGTGTGGGGTTGATGGAGCAGAGGGAAATCCCAGCCAAGACATTGATTTTAATTTTTTAAGAAAAAAAAGAAAAAAAAAAAACCAAACCAAACAGACAAAAAACTTTCTGAAAACAGCTTCCTACCTCATAATTTCACAGAAATTAGCTTGGAAATGTCATCTGCCCGTACCTGCTCCAGGCTCTGCCCTGTCCCCCCCCAGCCCAGCCCCCCCGGCACAGGCAGCGCCAGCTTTGGGGCTCTGCCCCCCACCCCACAGCATGTCCCGAGTGCAGGGCACAGCCAGACCCCTCCCTTCCCTCCACAGGTCCTGGAAGGGGAGCAGGAGGGTTTGGGCACCCCACTGGGTTCCTAGCCCCCCCAAAGCTCAGCTCCCCAGCCTGACATGGGGATGAGGCACTGGGTATTTTACTGGGGGCAACGCAGGAAAGGGGCTGCAAACAGACCCTGGATGCCACGAATCCACCTCCAGCATCCCCAGCTTGCCACAGCCCCCCAAGGACCCAGCCCAGCCCCTGGGCCCCACCGGCACTAAGGAGTTAATTCATTGCTGACTAAGAAATGAGGCCCTTAAGGAAAAAACTGCCCCCTGCCGCGGCCCTACCCGCTCCCCCCTGCCCACAGCAGGCGCTGGGTGCCCCCCGTGCTGGCACTGGGTGCCCAGGGTGGGTGGCTACGGGCCGGGCTTGGGCACTAGTCCTTGGAGGGCTTCTTGCTGCGGGCGTTCCACATGCCGCGCTTGGAGTGGTAGTAGTGGTAAAAGTTCCTGAGGCGCAAGCGCTCCACCTCCAGCCCGCTCTGGAGCACCCTGGGGACAGAGGGATGGGCCTCAGGGAGGGATGGAGAGAGGGACGAGGCTCAGGGGAGGGATGGACAGAGGGATGGGCCTCAGGAAGGGATGGACAGAGGGACGGGGGTCAGGGGATGGATGGACAGAGGGACGGGGCTCAGGGGATGGATGGACAGAGGGACGGGGCTCGGGATGGATGGACAGAACTCAAGGGATGGATGGACAGAGGGACAAAGCTCAGAGGATGGATGGACAGAAGGACGGGGCTCAGGAATGAATGTATGGAGCACAGGGGATGGATGGATAGAGGAATGGGGCTCAGGGGATGGATGGATGAAGGCATGAGGCTCAGGACAGATGGACATGGCCCTCCCAAAGGGAAGTTTACCCCTTCACCACCCCATCACCCAGCCAGCTTGATGCAGAGGAGAGCAGCATTCCCATTCCCGTGGGATGCACCCAAATCCACTTGGCCAACCCTGCTCCTGGGGCTGCGGCCCCCCGCGCTCACCTGTCCAGGAGCTCCCAGTCCTCCCCGCCCCAGCGGTCCCGGAACTCCTCCGTGTTCATCCCTCCCACGCGGTCGAAGTCTGACTTGTAGATGCCAAAGAGGCCGAAGCCGTTCACCTCCCAGTAGCCTGGAGGGGGGGGAACAATGAGGTGAGGGTGGGGGGACAACCCAAATGCTCCTATCATCCCTTTGGCACTCTCCCCACCACCTGGGAGCCACAGGGATTCCCCATCCCAACTCCTCCTCCCTCTGCAGGTCTGTCCCCATCTGTGCCACCTCCCACGGTGGTGCACAGGGTGGCAGCCCTGTTTTGGGGTGTTCCCAGCTGGAAAGGGGTCCCCTCTCACCGTTGGGCTCCCGGGGGGAGCTGCCACAGCTCAGCCTCATGACGATGGGAGCGTAGGCCAGCTTCCCCTCCACGCAGTGCTTCCGGATGCTGTCCAGGATGTTGGCAGGGAAATGGATGTGCAGGTCGCAGAGGAACACGATGCTGTGCTCGTCCTGGGGAGGGACAAACATGAGTGGGGGAGATCAGGGAGGAACAGCCCAAGAAGAGACACCACAGCCAGAGCTGGTCCCTGTCCCCGCTCACCTCCACCATGTCCACGCCAGCCTGGAGCCCGGCTGAGCGCTCAAAATTCCCTGTGCGCCGAAGGTACTGGAAGCTGTGGAGAGAGGATAGGGCAGGTAGTGCTGGGGACAGACAGGGACACGGCCAGGAAGGCCCAGGGGGGCAGTGTCTCTCCCCACCGGTGTGGGGAGAGAACCTTCTCAGGAAGGCCCAGGTGCTACAGCACACGCTGAGGGTGCCCCTGTGGAGTCAGAGATTTCTGCACCCCCAAATCCACATGGAAAATTAGTTTAAACCCCCAAAACCGAGGAGGAGGGAAGGGACAGCGAGGCAGGGACTGTGCAGGTGGGGAAGGAGCAGCAGCAGGTTGTGTGAGCACCCACCCCACCCCCCCGGGGAGCCTCCCAGAGCCCCCAGGCGGGGAGTTACCGGGGCAGGCGGGCATCCCGCAGGGCTTTCTCCACATCCATGTCCTCGCTGTCAAAGTCCACCAGGATGACGTTGAAGTTGGCGTCCCTCGTGGCCCCGTAGAGGCCGGCCATGTCCGAGATGAACTGCTGCACCCAGCGGGCCTGGTTCTTCACTGCCAGAGACGCGTCCCTCAGGCCCACAGCGGGCACCCAGCCAGCCAAACCCAACCCCTTCTGAGGGGAGCTGACGCCCTCATCCCGCTGGGGCAGCCTGGGGGCTGCATTCCTCCCACTGGAGGATGCCGAGGGAGCAGCACAGACCCCGCAGAGCCACGTCCTGCCGCCACCTACCCGGCACCACGAAGTGCACCATGACGTCCGGCCTCCAGCTGAGCCGCAGGGGCTGGCACAGCACGGGCTTTCCGTAGAGGATGCTCCAGGCGCTGGGCTGGGGCTCGGTGGCCCCCAGGGCCAGCCCGTCGGGGTTGGCCTCGGCACTGTCGTCCTGCTTGCCCTGGTGCAGGAGCACGTAGACGTACTCGGAGAGCCGCACCGTGCGCTGGCCGCGCTCCGCCAGCTCCAGCTCCAGCAGGTAGCGGTTCCCCCGCGCCGTGTCCCGCCGCTTCTCCACGTTGATGATCCTCAGCAGGGTGTAGATCCTACGGGAAAAAGACAAGCCTTGAAATCACCACCGCCACGAGCTCTGCTTCCCGCAATCCAGCGCCCCACCCCCCTGAATTCCTGCTGGCATCCCGCTCTCTCCGCACCCCCCGTTCTTCTCGTTGAGCCTCTCCATGTACTGGGCCACCACGTCCACCACCTCGCTCTCGCTCAGCTGCAGGTTTCCCGACACGTTGCAGCGCAGGTCGTTCCAGTCGGAGCGCAGCAGCTCGAAGTCCACGGAGCTGACGCTGAACGTCCGCTGCCAGTTGATGGAGTCCTCCAGCCAGCCCTGCTGCAGCTCCCCCGCCTCGTAGGAATAGTCCGACACCTCTTCCTCCTCCTCCTCCTCCTGGCCCTTTCCCTCCTCCTGCTGCGACGCCGTTGTTTCCGACACCTTCAGAAAGGACGTCACCCGCGTCCCATCGGAGCGGGCGGCCTCGGACGAGTTGTAATCGCTGGTGGCTGCTGTCCTGCCCGGGGCAGGGGTCGTGTCCTCATGGCTGAAGAGCCCCTCGGTCCCCAGGGCCAGCAGGCCGGGCAGCAGTCGCTGCCTGGGCGGCCGGTCCCACCTCCTGCCGCTCTTACGCCTGGCAGGGTCCCTCTCCTTGGAGATGTTGCTCAGGAGCCAGGGGCTCCGGCGGCCGGGGACGGCCCGGAGCTTACTGGGGGCGATGGGGTGCTTCTGAGGGGTCCTGGAGCGCAGGTGGACTCTCTTCAGAGGCTTTGGGTACAGGAAGATGCCAGGGAAAGGCGGTTCCTGGGCCGGGGCTTTGCGCTTCCCGGGCTGCAGCCGGGTCACGTAGACCTTCTCCTGGGTTTTCCGGGGCTTCTTGTCCTCGCTGGGAGCTGCCGGCCTGCTGGGGCCTGGTGTTCTGGCTTTGCCACCAAAGATGGGCACAGAGAGGTGGGGCTGGAGGCCCAGGGCCGGGCCGTGCTTCGGAGACACCGGCAGCCCCAGCTCATCCTCCTCGCCCTCGTCCTGGGGCAGCCAACGGAGCGCCCGGCTCGGGCCCCGCTCAGGCACGGGATCCTCTGGGAGGGTGGATGGGGGGCTGGATGTGCTCCACACCCCCAGCTGCCCAGGGGTGCCCAGCTCGGCCCGTGCCCGGCCCCGCTGCCGGCGGAAGCTGTAATAGTCCAGGTCGTCTCCATAATCCCCGGTGACCGGCAGGGGATCCTTCTCTTTGGCTCTGGGTGCCGGCCCAAAGCTCCGCTCCTTGGCCTCAGGAGGGGGGTCTGTGGGCTCAGGGCTGTCCACTCCTTCCTGCTCCTCCTCATCCTCATCCTCCAGGAAGTCTAGGGAGCAAAGGCAGAGATTAATACCCGCTGGCCAAGGCAAGGAGGTGCAGCCTGATCCCAGCAGGAGAGGAACCTGTGAGTGGCTGAGGTGAGGGAGCAGAGCTGGGGGCAGCAGGGGATGCCCACTGAGGAATGCTCACTGGGCCTGGCCGCTCCAGGTGCTGCCACTTTTCCCCCCCTCAAATCTTGGCCACATCTCAGCACCAATCCTACTTTATCTGGGACCAAACCTAATCTGTCAGGGTTTTGCCAAGCTGTAAACTGACCAAGACAGCCTCTGGCTTCCCTGTGAGCACTCCCAGACTCTATGGACATCCCCAGACTCCACATTGGGTCCGGTTCCTGTTGCCCACTGCTGAGGTCAACCCAGGAGATGCAAGAGGGAGAGCAAATCCCAAGCCAGCGTCCCACTTCCCACATATGGTCACACCAAGCAGGATGCTTGGAGGGGGGTTATGAGGGATGATGCTCCACAAATCCCTGCCCTTCTGAAGCCCCTGGCACCACTGGAGTCATCCCAATGAGCCCCAGCTCCCAGAGGACGAGCTGCCAGTGAGGATGCCGGGAGCTCGGCCCTGTGCCCAGCAGGAATGGTGACTCACTGTCAGGGCCGAGGAACAGAAACGCTCGCTGACGTGGGTCCTCCTCCTCCTCATCCATCTTCATGTACTTGTAGAACCCAAACCTGGGGATGGAGAGGGAAGTCAGGGCCTGGGAGAAGGGAGGAGCGAGGGGATGCGTGCACACGCACAGGGAGGAGCACCCAGCTGCCAAGGGAGCCAGGGTTCCCAAACCCAGGAGCACTGCCAGAGCTCATGCTGCTGCATGCCTGGGAGATGGGCAAAGAGCCAGCCTGGGGTCACCCTCCCATGGGGACACATGGCTGAGGATGCATCATCTCAGCACGGGTGACATCAGCCCCCTGCATGTGGCATCCCAAAATCCCAGCACCTACTTTTCCAGGTAGAGGGGGGACTCCCTGTAGAAGCACTTGTTCTCCGTCTCCATGTGAGTCAGGCGTGTGAAGTCGTTGGGATACACGAACGAGAGGTAGACCTGGGGGGAGGTGACCGTGCTGTGACCGACCCAGGCCAGCACCACAGTCCCCCAGCACCTCCAACACCCCACAGGGCTGTCACCCCAACCCTCTCAGGCCCAGCTGGGGAAGCTCAGCCCAACCCTCCAGCGCTTCCCTCCTGGATTTTACCTGGATAGGGACATCCCTGCCCTGGGCCCCAGCACAGGAAGGCACTTACGAACTGCAGGCCCTGGTAGCGGGCGATGGGGAAATCCTTCACCACGTAGGTGGGGCTGTAGGCACAGGGCACCAGCACGTTCTCCACACGGGCAGCCTCGATGGCAGGGGCTGTGGAGAAGTGACCACGGCTCATTCCTGAGCCAAACCCATCCCAATGTGCCCCCCACAGAGCCCAGCAGAGATGCCTCCACCCAAGAGATGGGCAGAGGGATCACCCAGGTGCCCACAGCAGCTGGGTCCTGCCTTTTCCCTCCGCCAGGTTCCCCCCAGGATCTGTTCCCAGGCACTTACTGAGGAAGAAGGTGTCCCTGGGGTCAGCCTTGAGCATGTCAGCCCCGTGCTCATCCTGCTGGGCCTCCCAGAGATGGCTCCCACTGTGGCTGGCCAAGGTCTGCGGGATGTGCTCCACATGGTTCATCTTCAGGGAGGACTCATCTGCAGGAGGGGGCCGGGGCTGAGCCAGGGAGCATCCTCCATCCCCTTCCCAATCCCTCCCAGAGGGGCTGGGAGCACTGAGGATTCCTCCTGCTCCCAGGAAAGCTGATGTTGCCCTTGCAGCCCCCGTGACTAATCAGCCTAATGATTACTGCACCAACTAACGAGGGCTGATCCCAGCCAGGCTGTCCCGCTCCGATTACCACGGCCTCAAAAAAAGGGAATGCTCAGGGCTTTAACTCCCAAGGACACAAGGATTCATCCATGGATGTCCTTCCTGCAGGTAGCAGCAACACAAGCTGGTTTGCCTCCTAGCCAGGAATGAGGGTGGCATGGCATCCTTGGCCACCAACCAGCCCCAGGCTCCCACGGGAGGTCACCCTTCTCCAGCCACCTCGGCCGTGCTCCAAGCTGCCTCCCAAGGGTGCTCCCTTTCCAAGAAGCCCTGCCTGCTGTAGAGCCACAGGGAAGCTGGCAGGTCCTGAGGGAAGCATGACCCCCCTTCCTCAGCCCCAAATTCTTCTGCCTGTGGCCGGGAAAGGATTCCCAAATGTATCCCTGCAGCTGGCTGGGGTTGGGCTGGAACATGGGAGGGAGGAAGGAAGGGAGGAAGGGAGGAAGGGAGGAAGGGAGGAAGGGAGGAAGGGAGGAAGGGAGGAAGGGAGGAAGGGAGGAAGGGAGGAAGGGAGGAAGGGAGGAAGGGAGGAAGGGAGGAAGGGAGGAAGGGAGGAAGGGAGGAAGGGAGGAAGGGAGGAAGGGAGGAAGGGAGGAAGGGAGGAAGGGAGGAAGGGAGGAAGGGAGGAAGGGAGGAAGTCTGCCTGCTGCTGGCAGCCCCCATGCCACAGGGATGGGAGACACGGCTTCACCCCAGGGTGCTGCTGGCTCTGAGGGAGCTGGGAAGCAGGAAGGAGAAGCGGCGCTGAGGGACAGGGATTTATCTGCACACCATCCATCTCATGGGCACCTGCATCAGCACCACTGGCACCCCTCATCCCTTTTCTCCCCACGGACCCTGCCTGCTGCCTGCCCCCTCCTCCTTATCGACACCTTCCAGAGCAGGAATGATGAGCGCTCCGCTGCGTGCCGAGCGCCGGGGCAGGACACATCCATCAAGCCCTTTTCTGCTGCCAGGGCAGGGGCAGGAAGCAGAAGATCTATAGATTTAATTAAACCTCATGCCATCCATCCCCACTTCCAAGACAGCTCCTCATAACTCAGGTCAGGCCCAGGAGCCAGCAGGGTCTTGGCAGCCAGGATGAGGCTGGAGCGCCAGGATGAGGCTGGAACACCGGCAGAGCTCTGCTTCCATGGTGTGTTGCCTCCACATCCCATTTCCAGGAGAGCCCCAGCGTGCTCCCAGCATCAATCCTACCCACTGCAGCCCTTGAATCCCTCCTTACACCCAGCAGGAGCTCAGCAGCTCTCAGAGGCTGAGAACTCCCCCCAGGATCCAGTTTCCCAGGCTCTGCTTTCCCTCCCATCTCTCCCAGCACATCCATGCCCCAAAGAGCCCGCTGGCTGTGGCTGCAGGAGGCACCTGGCCCGTACCTGTGTACAGGGAGATGTAGGAGGAGTCAATCACCTCAAACTTCAGGCTGGGGAGGAAAACTCGCCACTGGGAAAAAGATAAAAGGAATGAGCAGGGGATCGGGGTGCAGCTGCCCAACCCTGACACCCCAGGATGGGCCCTCCCTGTCCAGGACGACTCCATCCTGTTCTGGATGCAGCTCCCAGAAACTTCCCCGCAGAAGAGGAGCAAGAGAGAGGGCTGATCCTGCCCCATTCCCTGCTGTTACCCAACAGGGTTTGGGATTAGCAGGAATCCCTGCGGGGTCAGAGAGAGAAAGGCTCCTGGGGGTGGGATACAGGCTCATGCTGCTTCCCTCTGCGACTGCCACAAGTCCTGTGGCCAAAGGCCTCCTCTCCTCACTCCAGTGCTTTATAAAGAAGAGTTTGCCTTGATTTAAGAGGGTCTCCAGAGCTGCCTGCCCTGATTTAACTCCAGCATTTCAAAAGCCAGTCTGGAGCCTTTGTCGGGACAAGCCCTTCGATGCCCCCGGGGCAAGACACATCAGGGTCCTGCTTTTGTTGTGGATGTTGTTGTTGTCTCCCTCTGCACAGCTGAGAGGTTTTTCTGCACGGCTGAAAGCCTCCCTCCCTTCCTCCCTCCAGCAAAAACATCCCATCTCAGAAGCATCTCCCCCCTCTATTTGTTTTCCCCATTATTTGTTTTTGCCCGAAGAAATGCAGATCTTATCGGGATGGAGGGGATGGGGAGGAGCGAGGGAGGGAGGCAGCCGAGGAGGAAGGGGTGGTGCCCGCCTCCCTGATGCTTTGCTGGCACCGCTTTCACTCCGGTGATTAATAAGTTCTTGGGAGAAAGGAAAGCTTTGCTAACGAGCCAACATCTTCCCCTCCACCAGCCCGAGCCCCTGACACACGCTCCAGGCTCCACCAGGGCTCTGCTGCCAAGGCAGGCAAGTTCAGATTCGAAACTCAGGATAATTCCAAGGGGGGGGGGGTGGGG
>VZRZ01006996.1:215300-237476 GCA_013398175.1 Climacteris rufus
AGCCTGCACCCCCCGAGCGCCGGGACTGCGGGGCAGTGCCCGGTGGCCTCACCCCCTGCCCCGGGTGACACATCCCCGGGGTCCCAGCGCAGCCCCGCGGCCGCCCCCGGGTGGGTTGGCCCCCCAACCAGTCCCCCCCTCACCGAGCCCCCCGTTTGCCTCCCAGGCCCGCGACTGCAAGTTGGTGGGGGACCTGGAGGGTGCCCGGCGCCACGGCGACCGCGCCAAGGTGGCGAACATCATCTGCTCCGTGCTGGTCACCGTCACCCTGGTGATCTTCATCATCATCACCGCCATCGTCATCTCCTCCTTGAGGTCCACCTGACCGCCCGCGGGGTGCTTCCCCCCCTCCTCCTGCCCCCCAAAATGTGCCCGCTCTCGCCGCGGGGGCGAAGGGGGTGACCCCCGGCTGCCTCGACCCCGGGTGTCCCCGCACAGCCGCGGAGAGGAGGGGAGGGGGCGGCCAGGTTGGGGGGCAGCCCCCCCCTTTATCTCTGCTCACGCGTTTCCTGGCACCTGTTCCACCCCTGCCTCTCACTGTGGCCACCAATAAAGCTCGTCCTGCCAAACCCCTTCGTTGTCACCTCATTCACCGCGGCACGGAGCAGAGGGTCCTGGGGCATCTTGGTGGCATCCTCCTCCTCCTCCTCCTCCTTCCTCCTCCTCTCCCTGCCTCCACCCTGCCGAGGAGCAGAGCGCTTCCAGCCCAAATCCCAGGGAAGTTCCTTCCCAACAGCTTGAACGTGGAAAAAGAAGGAAATTAGAGACCCTCCATGCCTTTTGGCTGCCCACACCCCCCCGCCCTGCAGCCCCCGCTGCCAGAGAGCCCCGTGGATGCGGCTCCTCCACCTCCCCGCGTTCATGTCCCGTTTCATCCATCGCTGCCGAGGAGGGGCCCGCCCTGCCCAGCACACCTGGAGGGCTGGAGGTACCTGTGCCACCCGGTGCCGTGCTGCTCCTGGGCTCTGCCCTGGGCTCACCCTCTGGAGCCGCCCGTGCTCCTCATCCCGGGAGGAAGGCTGGCTATAAAAAGCCCACGGCTTCACCATTCCCAGCGTTTCTCCCAGCCCGGCTTGTGGGACAACCGCATCCCCCAGGGCTGTAATTTCCCAGGTTTATATTTAGCGGGGCAGGGATATAAAAGGGGCGCCGGCCGCGCTCCCCCGAGGCTGCCGGAGCCGCGGGAGCCCCTCTCGGTGCCCATGGACACCTCGTACCCGCGGGAGGAGCGGCCGCCCCCCAAGCGGGGATCGCCCCCCGCCGCCCCCGCGCCCCGGGACCACCTGCTCTGGGCCATCTTCAACACCCTCTACATGAACTTCTGCTGCCTGGGCTTCGTGGCGCTCGCCTTCGCCGTCAAGGTACCGCCACCGGCGGGCTCGGGGGCTCCGGGAATCCCTCCCCACGCGGATGCCAAGGGAGGGATGCCCAAGGCGGCACAGAGCACCGGGAATAACTCCTGGGCGGGCTGGGATGGGCAGGCAGCGCCCACCACCTCCCGCTTTTCCTGCCATCTCTTCCGTCCAGCCCGCTCCCGGGCCGCCCCAGTCCCTGCCCGAGGAGCAGCTGCTTCATCCTAGAAAGTGCCATGGGGGCCGTGATGCCCTCAGATCCCTGGCGGGAGCAGCTCCGGCGGGACGGGAGCGGGGTGGAAAGATGGGGGCGAGCAGGGGCCGGGGCCAGCGGGGCTCCGGAGAAAGCAGGAAGGAAAATCCCAGTTCCAGCTGGACTAGACAGAAAGACAGGGGTGAGCAGGGGCTGGAGCCAGCGAGGTCCTGGAGAAAGCAGAGAGGAAAGCACGGGCGGGAAAGGACGCGGGGCTGGAGGGGAGAAGGAGGGCACAGAGCAGGGGTAAGCCCGGGATGGAGGGAGGGAGGGATGGATGGGTGGATAAACTGTGGGCTGCAGGAGGGCAGAAGCCCTGGAGGGAAGCAGGGAGGGATGGACGGGTGGATAAACTGTGGGCTGCAGAGGGGCAGAAGCCCTGGAGGGAAGCAGGGAGAGGCATGGGATGGAGGCTGTGGGACGGGGGTGAGGGAAGGGATTGAGGGAAGGGGCTGAGGAAGGACCTGCAGGAAGGGGCNCCTTGAGGGAAGCAGGGAGAGGCATGGGATGGAGGGTGTGGGAGGGGGGTGAGTGAAGGGATTGAGGGAAGGGGCTGAGGAAGGACCTGCAGGAAGGGGCTCCAGGAGAGGCTGAGGGAAGGAGTCCAGGAAAAGGGTCCAGGAGGGGCTGCAGGAGATGCTGAGGGAAGGGGGTCCAGGAGGGGCTGAGGGAAGGGATTGAGGGAAGGGGCTGTGGGAAGGGATTGAGGGAAGGGATTAATAGAAGCGGCAGAGGGAAGGGGCTGCAGGAGGGGGCTCTCCCCGGCTGTTGCAGGCACGGGACCGCAAGGTGTCCGGGGACGTGGAAGCCGCTCGGCACTTCAGCTCCAAGGCGCGGTGCTACAACGCCCTGGCCACGGCGGGCAGCGTGCTGCTGCCGCTGCTGCTCGGCGCCCTCATCGTCACCGGCGTCATCCACCTCTCCAAGCTCGCCCACGAGTCCGTCGGCTTCTTCACCTACCAGTTCAGCGGCACCGACGACGAGGAGCAGTGAGGAGGATGAAGGGCTGGGGGAATCTCCTCTGCATCGCTGGTGGCCCCCCGAGAAGGTCACCACCCCTCCCCGCCACGCTTTGGGGGCAGAGCTGTTTTTGTTTATCCCGTGTATTTTTGGGGTTTTTTTACCTCCCCTTAATCCCGTGTGGAGCTCCAGCTTCCGTGCTCACTATTTAAGTCATTAAATGCTTCACACGCTGCGAGTTCCTGCGAGTGGAGAGGGGCAGGGGGGGTGCCAAAGGGCAGACATAAATATGGAATTTTGGCTCTGATTGGAAGCCAGGAGACGCCGGAATTCCCACAACCTTTAGAGCCACCCCTGGCCAGGTGACCCCTGCAAGTGAGGAGGGGAGGAGGCACAGAAGCTCCTGTCCGTGGGGACAGGGTGAAGGAAATGGGGTGTCACCCTCCCTACGGGGAGCTGAGAGCTGCAAACTCATTACAGCAACACAGACGTCCCCAGCCAGAAGCATGGGCTGCACCCCCGCTGCTCCCTGCTCTCCGTGCCCGGGCTCATTTTGGGAGTAAAGGATCCCATTTTTGAGGATAAACCCCATTTAGTGCCAACCGGACCTGGCTCAGAGCGGGGCTTTATCCCAGCCCCATCCCAATCCCGAGCCGGCTGCAGCGCACAGGGCTGGGGACGGCGGGGTCCCTTTGTGCTGCCAAGAGCTGCCGCTAATTAGGGGCTGGCGGCTCTGATGAGGCCGGAGCAGAACCCAAGTAATTACACGGCGGCGAGAGAGTCCCTGCTCCTGCCCTAAGCATTCCCAGATGCCGCGGGGCAGGGAGCGGCCGCGGGGCTTTTTATAACCCAGGCCGAGATTCCTGGGGTTGATTTGGGCCAGGACAGACCCCAGGAGCAGGGAACGCCCTCGGCATTCCCTGCTCCCACCCCGGCCCCCGGGAGCGGGGAGGATGCAGGAGGGAGGATGCTGTGCAGCCCAGAAAGAAGGGCTGGCGGCACAGCCCTTCCTTGGGATTCCTGGGACACCAAAACCGTCCGGAGCAAACCCACGGCAGCTCTGTGCTCGCAGCAGAACGCTGCCCTTGCGGCAGTCTGACAGGGCAGCACTACAAATCCCTGATGTCCAGGCTTCCTGCAGCCCCCCAGATGCCCAGTGAGCAAGGCTTTAACTCCAAAGCTGCTTGAAAAAAGAGGGAATAATGGAGACAAGGGTTGGAAAACACGGGAGGGATGTTACACACCAAATAATGGGAAAGGAGCTGTGTGCTGCCCACGCGGGGCTAAAAGGCTTTTGGCCACATGTTTTGGAGTGATATTAGTGCCAAAATATCAGTCATCTGGTGAAACAGCACTGGCTGAGCCTCCCTTGAGACCAAAGAGCAACACAAGGGGGAAGGCAAGGAGCAGAGCAGGACACGCTGGAGGAGCTGGAGTCAGGAAGGGGCTTCCTGACAAACACAAACATGTTGGGAGCAAAAACAGCTCCCGGGTGTTTAGAAAACACATCTGGAATGGTCATTTTCAGGCTTGATTTCCTCTCCTGTGCCGAGGGAGAGATGCTGAAGGTGTGTGGGGGGCTCAGATATGGTGACCCCCAGCCACAGTGACAGCTCCAGCCACCACCCCTCCCTGGGGCCACAGGGACAGGTGGCACACACAGTCCTGGGGGGGCAAAGGCCTCCTGGCACAGCCTGGGACCTCCTTTTACCTTTCCCCTCCACCAACATCCCGGATCTGCTGCTCCAGCGAGCAAAACCCATATCAGCCAAGGGTTAGGGGGTCTTGCTGGGCAACCTCTGGATCCATCCAGGTGCTGTGGGGAAGGAGATGCTTTGCCCTGCAAGAGAAAACCCCTCAGGTGAGATATGGGAATGGTTTCTCCCCAAATTCTTTCAGGGAGCAGTGCTGGGCGCTGGTGCCGTACCCTCCTGCAGGCAAAAGCGCTGCCCCGACTCCAGAACAGCTTCCAGGGGAAATGCTGGAGGCTCCTGGGAGGTCTCAGTCACTTCCATCCTGATCTCCTCCATGGTGATGGTGAACTCCAGTTTGTTGCCCAAGTAGGAGACTCCAGAGACTTTCAGCTTGGTGATATCCTCGGGAAAGGCAGGGTCGAAGAGAAGGCTGGACCTTGTGATCCTGGAAAGGCAGGAGCACGTCAGGGTGGGAACAGCAGGAGCCACAGAGGAACCCAGCTCTGGGGAGGGCACAGCCACCTCGTGCACCCCAGAGAAGTCTGAAAGAGTCCTTGGTGCATCCAAGGATCTCTGGGCAAATCCCACTGATGGAGGGGCCACTGGGGCTGTGATTCCACAGCCCACCCCAAGGCATTGCTGTCCCCCTGCAGTCCCACAGCTGGGGGCTGGGGTTTCTGTAAGGTTGGATTTTATATTTTAAAAAAATGCAGCTCAGTTCCCTGCTCTGGTTCAGAGCTTGTCTCCAGCAGCAGCTGTGTGGGCAAAACCTGAGCAGGTGACCCTCAGACACCCGCCTCAGCTCCCACTCCCAGGGGATGGAGGGCTGGGAGCTCAGCTCAGCTCAGCTCAGCCGCCTGTGCTCCCTGCCCAGAAACAATGGAGCAAACATCCCAGCCCTCCCTCCATCCCTGATCCAAAGCCAGGCCGCCTGTGTGGGCGTTGGCTCTGGGCGAGGAACAACGTCCCTCTTGTCTCCGGCCCAAATCTCGGCGCACCAGAGCTCTCCACCAGCAACTCAAGCGTGCTGAGAGGGCTCAAGGGAGGCTGGAGAGCCTGAGGAGCCCCAGCACTGGGCAGGAGCCATGCCCTGTGGGAGGAAAAGCGGGAGCAGGGCTGCACAGTGTCATCCCAACCTCTGGAATCTGGCCAGAGCCCCAAAGCCCGCGGCGTGAGCCGGTGCCACGAGGGGCCTGACCTGGCACACACTGGGGTGCCTGGAGACCTCCCAGCTCGATTTCCAGCTGAGAATACAGCAACTCACACCCAGGAATGGGTGGCTTTTCCAGCTGGGAATATGGCAGCTCACACCCAGCTCCACCAGTGGGAATGGGTGTGCTTCCCAAGCAGCCCTGGCCACACACGTGGAGTGGAAACATGTACTTAGGGCTGGAAGTTCTCACTGGGAATCAAAAGGCTCCATCCAGCCTCAATTAAACCAGGAATAGGCTGAAGAGACGGTGGCTCCAGGGTGGAAACCACCACAGCTCTGAAATTACATGAACAGCTCCATGCTTTCCCGGGATATTTTAAAGCTGAGGCGATGCCTGCTCAGCTCTTCCCTCCACAGAAGCTCCACCCTGCCCACAATGGCAGGGTGGGCACAGAGGGGCTGCAGGAGGTGCTTCCTCACCACATCCAAAGGAGGCAGGATGATGTTGCCACTGAGCCAGAGCAGAGCCTTAGGGAATGGCACCTTGCTTCCCAAACATGACCTGGAATGAGCCTCTTACCTGTTCCCCATCTTGCTCTGGCCACACAGGGACATTTTAAGGGACAAGCAGTTGCTTAGGAATTAAAGATGACACGAGAGGCCTCACCTGAACCCCGTGAAGCCAAAGAGGATGACTTGCAGGAATCCACCCATCCCTGTCAGGAAGTTCACAGCTCCCGACCCATCTGAGTTCTCCACCCAGACCTGCTCCAGCATGAGAAAGAGATGACTCAGGAGCTGATTTGGGACACTCCAGGCAGTTTTGTGGCTTTCAATCCCTGCCTGGGAGCAGGAGGGATCTGCAGCCCCGCTGCTCACCTTGAAGGGCTCTGTGATGTTGCTGAAGCACTTTTCCAGCTGCCTCTGGGCTCTCTGCAGCTCCTTCAGCTCCAGCCAGCCCACGGCAAACATGCTCTGTCCCAGAGGGAAAGTTACAGTGCAGCAGGGCAGCACCTCCTCTGCCACCCCTCTGATCCAGAGTGAACATTCCCAGTGCACACCCCAGCTCTGCACTGTCCAGCATCCCTTATCCCTAAAGCAGGTCGGGTGAATCCTGCCTGATGGGGCTGGGAGTGGCTGTCCCGGATGGAAACACCCCCCCTGGATGGAAACACCCCCCGAGGGTGAATCTCTCCTCACCCAGGTCATGGCTGGCCCAGCCGGGTCGGTGACGGGCTCGTACATCTCCAGGTCGTTCCTCCGGACCTCGGCACTCATGGGATGCATCAGTGGGAACCCCAGCAGGACCACATCTGCCTGCTTCACCGGCTCACCTGGGCAGAGGGATGCTCAGTCAGCAGGCAGTTCCCAAACTTCCTAATTTTTTGAGCCCACTCAAATGAGAAACAACCCAGTGAGGCAGGAAAACCACCCCAAGCCCAGCTCTCCGCACTGCGGCAACAGCAGGGACTCTTCTTTCGCCATTCCCAAGTTTGAACCAGTTGGAATTCTGCTCCTTCCAGGATTAAAAGTGGGATCCGTGGCTGCCTCTGCCTCCCTGCTCACCTGGGCTGTAGCCATCGTACTCAGGGTGATATTTCCTCTCCTCATCAAAGGGCACTTTGATTTTCCTGGCACGGTCCTCCCACTCCTCCGGCACTGGGAGCAGCAGGTCCCGAGCCATGGCAGCAGCAAAATTTAAGCTGGAAAGAAGGAGGAACAAGGTTTTGTGTCAGGGATGGGTGACAGTGAGAGGAGAAAGGGGAGAGGAGCAGCTGCGGAAAAAGCTGGTGTGGAAGAACAGGAGTCAGAGATTGAGCCAGGCTTCCATCAGGGAGTCAGGAGCCCATTCCTCTTGCTGGGGATGTCTCCAGCATGGATATCTCATGGAATGCTAAGGAAGAAGCCTCTCTGTGAAGGGAGATCCCTCTCAGCCTTACGTGGGCACTGCGCAGGTCAGAGGAGCCGTGGGAGCTCCTTCCTCTGGCTGCAGAGCAGTGACAGGGAGAGGGGTGTGAGCAGAGGGAAGCAGCATCTCATCGGGAGCCCCACTGCCTCCCATCCCTGCAGAGTGCCAGCTGCAAGAGGAGAGAGCCAGGCCGTGCTTCCAGGTGCTCCCAGGAGCCATTCCACACGTTACCTGCGCCGGGCCACGGCGTTGGTGTAGGCGGAGTTATCGACGTGGCAGTGGTACTCGTCAGGGGGCATGACACCTGCGGGGACAGGAGGGGACACTGGGCACCTCAGCACACCCAGGGGCCGCTGTGGCTCTGGGCTCCTCCTCAGGGACACAGCTGGAGGGAGGGAACCTCCTGCCTGCCCGTCCTGCTGGCAGGATCCCACGTGGTGCCAGTGGGATGCTCAGTGGAGAACGTCCGTGGTGCTGGTGCTGAAGGAGGAACAGCCTGGGTTGCAGCTCCTGATGATGGATGCAGGTGCCCCATCCTGAGGGCGTCTGGAAGGGGACCTTCAAGCCATGGAATCCCAGGATGGTTTGCATTGGCAGAGGCCTTAAAGCTCATCCAACAGGGCAGGAACAGCTTCCACCAGACCAGGTGGCTCCAAACCTCTGCTTTCCACCCCATTCCCATGGCAGAGGTACCTCTGATGTGGTAGAGCTGCTCCTCCTCACTCCACACCATCCTGCTGCACCAGTACTGAGCCACAGCTTCCACCAGCTCCCAGCCCCCATCCTCCAGGAACAGCTTCTGGTCCTGGGGCGAAAGCAGGGCCATGAGGGAGACTCTGCCAGAACCAAAGCCAGCAGGAAGATGGACAGGAGCTCTGAGGAGATGGAGAGAGCAGGAGGAAAAACTGGCCTGGTTCGAGCCAACAGGATGCTGAGACAGCCACGGGAGGAAGGACAGAGGAGGCAGGGCTGCAGGAGGGAGCCTGCGGAGCAGAAAGAGCAGAGTTCCTCTGGGAAGGGACAGTGACAACCTCCAGCTGTCCTGGCACGGGGCCATCAGGTGGAGCAGCCTCCTGTACCTGCGTGGTGCAGTAGTACTGCTCAAAGGCCACCAGCACGTCCCCGGTGATGTGGATTTCCTGGGCTCCATAAATCTCCTCTGGGCTCACTTCCCGGCCGGTGGCTGCGCTCTCCCACGGGAACTTCGCACCCTGCTCGGAGGAGACACCCCTGAGCACATCCCCTTGAGGTGCTCCCCATGGGGACAGCCCAGGGCCCTGCTGGGGACAGCAGCCCCGTGTCCCTGCCCCACCTCGCAGCCCTGCTCCTGCGCGTTGCGCCTGGCACCGTCCAGCATGCGGATCCGGTACTGCAGCATGGCCCGGGCGGCCTCGGGGTACAGCAGCAGGATGTTGGGGAACATCCACGTGTCCTGATGGGAGAGGTGGTGGGATTGGCTGGGGAGGGGGGCAGCTGAGTGCTCCCAACAGCTTCACCCGTCAAGCACAGCCCCATCGCGATGGAAGGATGGAGTCTGTGCCACCCCAATGGAAGGACGGGGTCTGTGCCATCCCAGTGGAAGGATGGAGTCTTCTCCACCCCAATGGGAGGATGGAGTCTGTGCCACCCCAATGGAAGGACGGGGTCTGTGCCATCCCAGTGGAAGGATGGAGTCTTCTCCACCCCAGTGGAAGGATGGAGTCTTCTCCACCCCAGTGGAAAGATGGAGTCTGTGCCACCCCAGAAGCCCCCAGGCCAGCAGGGCCCCCTCACCTGGTCCCAGAAGACGTGTCCCCAGTAGTCCTCGCCGTGGGCGCCGTTGGCCAGGCCGCCGGGGCTGATGCCGTGGAAGGGCAGCGCGGGGCAGTGCCGGGGCGGGAGGGCGCTCAGCAGGTAGTACAGGCAGCCCTGGAGGGCCTGGCGCAGGCACCAGGGCCCGTCCAGCTCCACGGAGCAGCGGTGGCGCAGCGCGGCCCAGGCGCGGGTGTGCGAGCGCAGCAGGGAGCCCGTGGCCAGCAGGGCCAGCCCCTCGCTGTAGCTGCGCTTTGCCTCCTCCTCATCCTCAGCCACGGCCACCAGGAACTCCCAGCACCGCTCCTGCTCCTCCCCAGCCAGCGTCAGGGATGGTGGGATGGGGGTCCACAGCATGTGCACAGCGGGACGGGGGCCCCCCGCCACCTCGGGAACCAGCGTCCGCCCGTGGATGTAGCTGTGGGAGAGGGGGAGCCATGGGGGAAGGGGTTTCTTCCCAATATCCCACCTAACCCTGCCCACAATGGCCACAAATGGTCACCATGCCCAAGAACCCAGTTCTAAGGTCATCTCCTAAAGGTCATCTCCTCCAAACTCGCCCTTTTCCCCAGCCTCACTTCCTTGGAATCGTGTAGCCCCTGTCACCTTCAATGCCCTTACACATCACTGTGAGAGAGAATTCTGGAGCTGCAGCTAATAAACATGTTTCTATGCTTAATTTCAGGGGTTTTTTTATATCCCTGGCAGGATGAAACACGTGTGCAGGAACCTCCATAGCCCTCAGCATTCCAGCCCCACACCCCTCAGCATTCCAGCCCTGCTCCAGCCTTACCCCTCCAGTTTATTCCCCAAGGGAGGGCACAGCCCTGTCCCACAGCCCATGGAGGGTGGGCTGAGGGCAGGGAGTTCCCCACACTCACTGTGCTCCCTGGAAGTCTGGCCCTGGGGTCAGGTCCAGGTCCTGGCTCTGCGGCACGAACAGGCTCTGGAGCTGGACAATGATGGGATGTGTGGAGCGATCCAAGCGCCGGATGGTGATGCTGAAGGCCATCAGGTGGACCAAGGAGTGGTGGGCGTAGAGCTGGTGGGTGGCCATGTAGCCAGGGGACTCAATTGTGTGGTTGAAGGTCCCTGTAAGCACAGCCAGAGCCACCAGCCTTTGGAACCCCCTGGATTCCCACCTCTGTCCTCTCTACTGGCCAAGGAGCCGCTTTTCCCGGGTCCTGGACAACATTGGTGACACCGAGCCACTAAGGGATGGTCTGTGCCATCCAACATTTTATCAGGCTTTGTGAGTGTCTGCCGAGCCTGGCCCCAGCAGTGATTGAGCTGCAGCCTGGAAATCGCTTATTCCCACACAAAAGGGGGAATTTTCCGCTTGTCCTGGATGAACAGCACCCCGAGGCCAGCGGGGAATAAGGAGAAGGGAGAGGCCACCAAAGCAGAGAGGGCTGACAGGGCCCGAGGGGGAGCTCCCTGCTGACCTGCCCAGGTGTCCAGGGCGAAGCTGTGGGCCGCGGCGCCGGTGCCGGGCGCTGCCACGCGCAGGCCGAGCGGGCTGGGGATGTCGGCGCGGTGCGTGTCCCCCACGGCCCCGCTGTACACCCCGGCGGCGTGCAGGGTGCCCCGGAAGGCGCGGGTGCCCAGGCAGGCGTTGGTCAGCGTGGGCAGCAGCCGCGGGTCCGCGGGCAGGGCCGTGGCCGTGAACACGCCGGGGTCGCCGTCACCCATCGCTGGCCCTGCCTGTGGGGCAGCAGGGCAGGGGCTGAGGGGGGAAAGTGCTGCCCTGCTCCCTGTCACCCCCCTCTGCCACCAGCAACCTCTGTCCCTTTCAGTGTCCCCAGGGGTCACCTGGCCTCCTCTTCCACCCAGCGCTGTTCCGTGACACTTTGAAAGGCTCCTGATAATTCCCCTTCTCTCTGTTCCCCCACACTCCATCCCAGCTCAGCTTCCTTGGGGCAGGAGCTTTCTATTCCATTGATTTCTACGTAAAATATACTTTTAAGTGTCACGTATAAACACGACTGAAGAAAGGTGCAGATAGAGATATGTGCAAGCAGCCCCTGGCAAAAGGGAGCTGCAGCTGGCTGCTGGCAGTGCCGGGCACTGGAAAAACACAGGAATGATGAAATGAGGCTCTGAGAGATTCCAAGCGGAGCTGGGAATGCGGCCGGGGCAAGGAGGGTGCCCAGCCCCCAAATCCCTCCCTGACAGCAGCAAGGCTCAGGCTCAGCTCGGTTTCCTCACTGCGAGTGGACTGGGAGGAAAATCTTCGGGAAAGTTAAAAATCCCCACCCAGCCCGAGCCCAGGGGTGCGGCAGGAGGAGGTGGGTCTTGCCTTTGGTCCCGTGCAGGCGGAGAGAGGCTGCTCCAGGCAAGGACGGAAGTTGCCCAACCGAGAGAGAAGGAAGGAAATGGCTTTTTCCCACCCCTCTCCTTAAAAAGAAATAGTTAGGAAAATGATCCTGGACACGCAGGTGTTCGTCCGGCTGAGCTCGGCGCCCGCGGTGGCAGCGTGGCTGTCCTGGGGCTGCCCCGTGCCTGGGAAGGCGGAACTGAAACAGAAAAACCACGTTGGGTGATTTATGATCCCGAAGCCACCGGCAGAGAGCCGGGTTAGCAGCACACCCCACTGACCTCCCGCCATCCCCAGACACGCTCTGCCCCTTCCCCTCGCCTGCTTCCAGGGGGAACACATCTGGACCTGGGCTTTGGCACGCTTTTCCAAGCCCCTTCCAGCTGGTCCCATCCTGGTGGGTCAGGGATCCAGGGATGCAGAGGCACCACCAGCCTCTCCAAGCGGCCACCGGCCCCGGTGCTCACAGGGATTATTTTATTGCCCAATCCAGCATTTACAGGATTGGCATTGCACATCTGTGCTCCTCTGTAAATCCGTGGAAAAGCCCCTGTGGAGCCTGGCTGGGTCAGTCCTGAAGCAGGGTTGCCCTGGGGAGACCCTGACAAAGTGCAGAGCCTGAGCAGTAACTCTTGCTCCATCTCTAGTTTGGTATTCCAGGGTCTAATCCCAGCCATGCTGCATTCCCATGCAGGATTCATTTGGCCTTTTGTTTGTTCTTCACAACCAGCAGCTGATTCCAGCACGGGCTGAGTCCGTGGCAGGAGCAGGAATATCCATCCCTTGGAGAGCAGCCGAGCATCCATGAGGGCTCTGGGTCATTGGATCTCCCTTCAGCACATGGCAACAAGCAGTTCCTTCCCCAGCTGATCCCAGTGGCACACACCCCACTTCCTTGCCTTTATCAGAGGAATAATGAAATTCCAGAAAGTCCTTTCTCACTGGCTGGTGTTTTGAGCATTATAAAGTTTAAAAAGCCCCCAGAAGAGGAGGTCCAAGGGGAGAGGAGTTCTGCTCCAAAGGAAGAATCCTAGTCCAAAGGAAGAGTCCTGCTCTCCATCAGAGCATTGCAGTGTCCCCCTGTGCTGGCTGGGGACAGTTTTTGGCCTCAGAACCCTGGGCAGTGCTGAGGGGAAAAAAAAATCCCAAACCAATTAAGGCAAGCAAAATTAAGCAGAGGGCAATTTGGGAAAACCTTGCTGCGTCAGGCTGTTCCTCCCCGTGCCCGAGGGGTGGCAGGGGGGTGGTGGCAGCGGTGACAGTGACAAGCTGGGCAGCTGCAGAGCGAGGAGCAGCAGGATCGGCCCTGACAGCGCCATGAGGGCTTTCCAGAGGGGTTCCCAGCTTCTGGCTGCCGCATTCCGGATCTCCCGGATCCCCCGGGCACAGATCCGCTCCCACCCCCCCCAGCACCCACTCTCCACTGCCGTGAGTATCCTGGGGGGGGCTGAAAAAGTGGGAACACCCTGGTTGGAGGGGCCCAAACCCCCTGTGGCAGGGCCCAATTATTTTAGGACAGGGTGAAAGTGAAAGGGGAAGGGGAGGAAAAGGAGGAATGTGCCCCTGGACTCCAGCCCTCACCCCCACAGGGCCCATGCCCTGCTCCCCTCCTCAGGCTCCTGCTCCTGTTTGATTTTTTCCTTTCAGCCCCTTTTTTAACCTTTGGGGCTTGAGGGTCCCCTGCAGCCCAGGGGAAGGGGCAGCAGTGACACTGGTGGTCCCTCAGGGACAGACCTGGGACCTGTCCCCCATCCTGGGACTGTCACCCCAAGGGGTGTCCTCATGGACAACGACAGGAGCTGCTGTCACCACAGAGCCCATAAATCCTTCCAACACTCCCATTCTGGGGACTGTCCCCCCAAACCAGACCTTCCTGGGCTGGGTGAAACAAGGTGGGAAAAAGGAGCTTTCCACCAAAATCCTGTCTGGTTCCCTCTCCACCCTCCGTGTTGGGAGGGCTTTCCTCCTGCTGCCTTTCCAAGGTCTGCAACAAAGCCCTGCAGGAGCCTGGAACTGCTTTTCCCAGGCAAATAAACCAAAGAAAGGTGCCAGTGCAGGGAGTAAACTGCACCAGGGCAACAAGGGGCTGCTGCTGGCTGCAATTCCCATCCCAAAGTCATCTGAAAGTCAGGAACGCTGCAGGCCCCAGCCACAGCCTCAAGGTCATGTGCTGCTCCCGTTTCCCAGAGAAACACGGAGCGATGCAAACAAGAAGCCTGGAGAGCACTGCCGGTGGGAAGAGCTCTGCTTCCCCAGCCTCCCTCCACAGCCCCAGGGCAGGGGAGAGCACTGGGAAGCGAGCTGGGTGTTGGACGGCACAGCCGTGCCGCTGATTCCCGCTCTTTTTCCCCTCAGGAACAGGCCATCGCCCTGAGCGCCATGTTCGTCTCCTTCCTGCTGCCCACAGCCTGGGTCCTGGCACATGTGGAGCACTACAAGAGCAGGCCCGAGTGAGGAGTGCCAGGAGCAGGGAATCCTGAGGGAAGAGGCCTCGGGGCAGACCCGTGCGGGGATGGAAGCCCCCGAGCCTGCTCATTAAAATCCACGTTTGCATTCAGCTCGTTGGGTTTGCTTCATCCACGGGTGTGTCCGTAGGGAATGACCCAGAGCCCTGCCCACAGCATTTCCTCAATGGCTCCAAAGGGAAGGCACATTCCCTCTGCAGCACGAGCAAGGAAGGCAATCCAAGGTAAATTCCTGGCAGGAAAACACTCCGAGGCTGGAAGTGACATTCAAAGGTTCCCACGGGCTGGGGGCTGCACACCTGCCCACTCTCCTCCCTGCAGGAAGGGCCTTTCCACCCACCACATCCCGAATTACCTGTGTCAGGGAAGCAGCCAGCACGTGGGAAGGTTTGGGTAGTGAGGGGTACTTCAGAGACCTTGGAAACCTCTGGAGCTGTCACCCTTCCACAGATCTGACCCTCAATCCTGGGAGCTGCTCAGAGCTTCATGGCCAGGTGAGTGCTCCCATAGCACAGGACCTGCAGTTCTCCTGGGAGAAGCTGTTAGTGCTTCCCACAGTGACATTCCAGGTTTTGGATGCTGATCTCAAGCAGGAACAGCCTCACAAACACACTGACTGCAGTGGAGTTTCCTTTATCTCAAGTACAGTGACACAGCCCTGGGAATGACGGTGAGATCTGACACGGCACTGGGAAGGAGACTGTGCTCCTTAAAGGCTTTTCCTGTCCTTAACTAGGAAATAAAGGGAATATTTTCCTGATCAGAACACCTACCTCTGCCACACGCTTCCTCTGAAGTCAATAAAAGGCTACCAGGAACTGGGAAAGTCAAACCCAATGGCTGGGCAGGGAAGAGGCAGGCACTGGGCACCCAACAACCCCCATCCAGGCAGGAATTGCAGCCAGAAGGGCCTGGAGAGCAGCAGGAGGAGGATAAGCAGGTACACACTCCAGTAATTCCCTTTTTTCCTGCTCTCCAAAGTTTCAGTCTCCCTTGTGTGAGACATTTTTGGGCTTACAGCAGTCTGGCATCAGCCACATGCTTCCTTCTTTCCTTTGCTGGATTTACACCCTCAGTCAAGACAGGAAAAGCACAAAAATTCCAGCAGTGCCATTTGTTAGTGACACCAGAGAACCAAACTGATGACCAAAGCACCTGAATCCCAGCAGTGGCAAGGACTGACCATGGAAAAACATGTTTTTAAAGGGAACAGCAGCTCAGCTGCCAGGGAGGGAGACAACACAGAATTCCCAAAATGGGAAGGCAGAGACGTTTATTCTGGCAATGCCACTGCAGCTCACCTGAGCACAAAGCGCTGGTGAAAGACAACCACCCCCTCAAGTGTATGGACACACCCACTAAGCAGGAATCCCAGGAAAACCCTTGGATGGAGCAAACACTCCCTCTACTGCAGATGAGGAGGGGAGGAAGGAAAAGGGGGGCCAAGGGAAGAAGAGGATTTGGGGAAAACACTTGGGGAATGCTGCCTCGGGCTGCTGCAGGGGTAGGGGGAGAGGGCAGCGGGACAGGCTGTGCCCCCTAAGGCCAAGACCCCTCGGATCCTGCAGCAGGATCCCACCCTCCTGCAGCAGCTGGAGGCAGGAGGGATGGGGAGTGATCCATCCCCCCAGGACGGAGCTCTGGGATCAGGGATCAGAGCCACTCGTGCCAGCAGAGGGAACGCTTGGCTCGAGCACCAAAGGGTCACACAGCAAAAGGCCACGTCCTCGCCCTCCTCGGAACCGCATCCCAGGCTGCTCCCCCTCTGCCCACCCACCCCTCCAGGGATTCAGTGCAGTCTGGTCTGAGTGCTGCCAGCCTCAGGAGCAGCAGGAATCACTGTCCCGGGGCAGGGCCAGGCCCTCTATGTCAGGATGTCGTGGGCTTGGTGCTCCACCAGCATCTCCATGCTCCGCACGTCCGTGCACCAGAACTCCAGGCGGTCCTTCATGCCCTTGATCTGCAAGGCAAGGCCAAGGGAATAAGTGCCTCAGCTCCTGGGAATGCCCACAGGCTCCCTCAGGGGACACAAACCCGAGATCCCAAACCACTCCTCAAAACTCCACACACAGATAAAGGGAGCTGCCCCATCCCTGGATGTGTCCAAGGCCAAGCTGGACGGGGCTGGGAGCAACCTGGGATAGTGGGAGGTGTCCCTGCCCATGGCAGGGGGTGGGACTGGATGGGCTTTAGAGTCCCTTCCAACACAAACCATCCTGGGATTCTGGGAATAACAGCTTCTAGCAGCAAATCAGCAACAGTTAAAACTGAAACGCACCAAAGGGATTGTTTCCAGCTGGAATTCCATGCAATCATTTTTGGGTTTCAAGGTAAAGACACCCTGCACAGTCTCCTTAAACATTGCAAGGATGAACTTGAGAAGCTCAACACCTTTTTTAACACCCTGGATTTAACATCTTCCAGAGAGGAACGTGCCTCCTACATCCCCAAAACTCCCAGAGGTTGTTTCATGCATTGAGGAATGAGGCAGCCACATGGATGCCTGAATCCTTCTGGAAAACACAGTCACAGCTTCTGTGTTCCATGGTGTTTGTGTGGCTTTCACAAGGGACGTGCCACCCACACCCTGCCCCACCTCCTGAAAGGTTTCTGGGTGAAACAAAACTAAGCCCCCAGGGAGGCTCCTTCCCAAGCTGTGACCCTTCCCAGCTCCAGCTCCATTCCCAGGTCACCTGAGCCCAAAGCAGCTGGTGCTGGTGGCTGTTACCTGCTGCAGGTCCAGCACCCGTGGCTGCACCCATGTCATGTGCACCCTCTTGTCCACCTCGTCGATGCTGCCCTTCACCAGCCCCACCGAGAGCGCCTTCATCACCAGCAGCTCCACCTGGCAACACAAACAATTCCAGGGAAATGACTGACATCACCCCTGAGATGAGCAGAACTTGGCATCTCCACATGAGAGCCCCTCAGAAATCCAGGGCAGCAGCTCTCACACCTGTCCCCTTTCAGGGGACAGAATTGCCTCGAGACTCGACGTCTCAACAAAGAGATAGTTTTCCCTAAAACTTTTCCCTAAAACTGTATTTTAGTTTTTTTTAAGTTCTTTTTCCCTAAAACTAGATTGACTTTCTTTTCTCTGAAATCCCAGGAAGAACAAGGCAACTGGAGAAAACCAACAAAGCCCAATTGTCCCCAAGCAGCAGGTGGGAGTCAATCTCTTCTCCCAGGAACAAGGGACAGGACAAGAGAAAACAGCCTCAAGCTGTGCCAGGGGAGGTTCAGCTTGGACATCAGGAAGGATTTCTTCATGGAAAAAGTTGTCAGGATGCCCAGGGAGGTATTGGAGTCCCCATCCCTGGAGGTGTTCAAGGAACAAGTGGAAGTGGCACTCAGTGTTCTGAGCTGGGGATCAGTCACAGGTTGGACTCGATGACCTTGGAGGTCTTTTCCAACCTGAATGATTCTGGGATTCTTTGTGATTCAGGTCTATCCAGGCACTCCTAGAGCTGCAAAACCTGGACATTGCCAAGCTGGTGTGACCCCAGACTCACCTCATTGACGGTGACTTTGGCACTCTTGGCAATCTCCTCGAAGGTGAGCTGGCGGTGGTTGGCCGGGCGGGTGAAAGTCATCTGGATCCAGGGAAAAAAAAATAACCCCCACAGGGTTTTAGGGATTCCCACAGCACACAGAGCCTCCCTCAAGCTGCCCTGCCCAGTCTCACTCTGCACTGGCAGCTGCATTTCTGGTATTCCACCCAAATAAGTCAAACAAGAATGTTTTACACCAGTGTGGTGCAGTGACAACAGAGGCAGAGCCTGCCAGGGACAGGGAGGGACTGTCTCAGGTCATCCATCAGGGAAAGGACCCTCAGACCCTGACAAAAACAGATTTTTAAATGTGTTTTTAAAGCTTGGAACATACTCCAGACACCATTCCTGAGGGATTGCTCTCTCCCTCCTCCACATCAGAGTGGACACCTTCCACTATCCCAGGTTGCTCCAAGCCCCATCCAACCTGGCTTTGGACACTTCCAGGGATCCAGGGGCAGCTACAGCTGCTCTGGGCAATCTGTGCCAGGGCCTCTCCATCCTCACAGGGAAGAGATTCTTCCCAACATCCCATCTGTCATAGAAGCCATTCCCCCTTGCCCTGGCACTCCATGAAGGAGGAACGAAGGACAAGCAGCCCAGCACAAGGTGTGTTCCCTCACAGAACCTGCCTGTGGCACCATCTACAGGCAAAATCCAGGAGTTTCTGCAGGTGGGTGACCAACTACACTGAGCACAGCCCAGCTCACCTCCATGAGACACAAGAGCTGGATCTTCTGCAGCAGCAGCGCTTCGTTGGCAGCCAGATCGGGCTGTGCGGGGAGGAATGCACCACATCAGGTCATTGCTGCACTTTCCCCCCATCCCAGGGGAGAAGAGCCTTACATGCAAAAATATATCCCTGGGGGGCTTCATTTGGAAGGGAGGAGGCCACCACAGCCCACCCACCACATGGGAATGGTTCCAGGAACCAATCCAAGGCCCCAGTGGACTCAGAAATCCACTGCTCTGTCAGTAATTCCTGGTGTAGCCAGTGCAGCTAACATCCAACATCACTGTTTTCCCTCACAGTCCCCAGAACAGCAGGGAAAACCACTGTTTTCCAGTGGAAGCACCCCAGAGGGAAGCCAAAACAAAAGTAATGATGCGTATCAAGATGGAATAACCACTCCTACGCTCCGATGAGGATTATACCCGTGCTCTAGAGCCTGGAATGAGGCAGAGGTAATGAAGTAAAGGTCCCCAGGCTCCAAGTGCCAGCTGGGAATCCCAAACCTGGACCTTCAGCAGTCCCAGAGGCCTGACCTGCTGCCCCCAGGCTGACTTGAGGGCCTGGAAGGTCTCCACGTTGCCACTGTTGAAGGCGAAGAGGGTGTCAATGAGCCACTGCCGGTCTGTGCTGCGCAGGGACTCCAGCACGGGGTGCATGAGCTGCAGGGGACAGGCAGGAAGGTGTCAGCAGGGAAAAACCAGCTCCTGGGGCTCCAGGGGTGAAAGCATGTGGCAGCACTCACCAGCTCTCCAAAGTTGTAGACGCCTTCTCCCAGCAGCCCAGCCAGCCCCAGGGTGAAGGCTCTCTCCTGCTGCTCTGATACTGGAAAAAACCAAAACAAAACAAATTTGAGTGAAAAAAACACCCCAATAAAAAAAAAATGGATTAAAAAAAACCCAAACAAAAGTAATATGGAGGGAAAAAAGGCCTAAACAAAAATAATTTGGATAAAGCACCACTGTAAGCCCCATCGAGCCCTCCCTCACCTAAACTATTCCCAGCCCTCATCCTCTCCCATGCTGCCTGAAATTCAGGAGCCTGCAGTAACCACAGCACAAAAGGGCTGCTTTTTGAATCTGGAGTGAAGATTGCTGGGCATTGCAACAAACTCTCCCTTCTCAGGGGCATTCCCCTCTCCCACCACGCAGGATCCTGCTCAGCCCCTGCTCTCAGGGGTCATTCCTTGCTCCAGCCAGACCTTGGATCCACCAAAAGAACACAGAGAAAACCTCTGCCAGGGCGTTTCTTTGGGTTAGAAGGATAAAGCTGAGTGTGAAAACTGGGATTTCCCCTGGAAAGGAGGTACCTGGCAGGTCCTTGACCTCGATGCAGCCCAGGAAGCGCAGCGCATCCTTGTAGTAGGCGGCGTGGTTCCCCACTGTCTGGTAGTACTTGCTGGAGAGATCATAGAAGCGGCTGTGCACTGATGTCACCCCAGGGAGGGTGTTCAGCAGCTCCTCCACCTCCTCAATGGTCTCCTGGGAAGGGCAAGACCTGGCTCTTACAGGGGAAGGAGCACCTGGAGCATGCCTGTGTTCCCAGCTCCGAGGGTGGCGGCATTCCCGGGGGATCCCCGGTGACACCCAGGGCAGGTGTGACCACAGCCAAAGCCACCATCACTCCCAAACCCTTCCCTGTGAGGGTGCTGAGGCCCTGGCACAGGCTGGCCAGAGAAGCTGTGGCTGTCTCATCCCTGGAAGTGTCCAAGGCCAGGCTGGAGGAACCTGGGATAGTGGAAGGTGTCCCTGCCCATGGCAGTGGGTGGGACCAGATGATTTTCAAGATCTCTTCCAACCCAAAACATTCCAGGATTCCATGACACACACCCCTAAACCCATCCCTCTGCACTTGCTCTAGGAGAACCAAGGCTGTCCTGGATGAAAACCTCCATTTCAGGTTCAGAAGGTGGTTCTAAAACCAGCCAAGGATGACAAACCCCGCGTGCTTCGCTCAGGCAATGACACACCAGGTCACTGTGAGCACCTCCCACATCCTGGTGAGCTCAAAAGACCCTCTGAGCTGGGAGCTGGGATAACCAAGGAATGTCACAGACCCCCAAACCCCGGAGCTGAGGCCACCCCTCACCTTGGTGACCTGCAGGTCCCCGATGTTGAGTTTGAGGGCCCCGATGGCCGTTTTGCACAGGATCACGGCCTCGTCACTGCTCTTCACCTGCAGGGACACAGGGACCTGCTCAGAGTGTCACCTGCAGCCAGGTGTGCTCCAGGGGCTGGGTACATGACCCTTGTGATCACATTCCCGGGGTAAAATCCCTGAGGAAAGGTGCTGCTCTCCAGCACAGGTGTCACAAGGTGCCTGGGCCTGCTCAGGGGCAAAACGCACCAACAGCAACTTCCAACATACCTTTTCCCGGGTCTTCTCCAGGAAAGTCAGGGCCACATTGGGATCTGGAGTACAGGAAAAAATAGATTGAAAAGGGCAGCTCCCACGGAGCCTACAAATTCACCTTTTACAGGATTCCTGAAGGCTGGAATATGGGTTTTCCATAGCATACACTCAACTTGACAAAGGTGCTGCCAGCTAGGCCGGGCTTTTTCCTACCATCCACCTCTCCAGGGAAGCTGTGGACATCCCACTCCAGGGATCACCAACAAGCCTTTTAAGCCAGTGCTTTCCCTTCTTGAGGCAGCATAAGGACAGTAACTTCACGTCCAAGACTGACCTGTCCCTGGCCACATTCCAGAGGCAACAGCACAGGGAAGAGGGGAGGACACTCACCTGTCATCTGCCGCACCACGTGCAGGATGATCTCCACCAGGGACAGGGGGTTCACCCTGCAAGGAGCAGCTCGGGGTCAGCACAGGATGCCCAAGCCCCCCAGGCGACCCCCAGGCCCCCCCAGTAACTCACCTGTGCTCAAACTCGCTGATGAAGTTCTCGTAGAGCTGCAGGGACAAGGACAGGGACGCTCAGGTCAAAGGACACACCAGTTCAGAGCTTCTCACCCTACTGCCTCCCTATTCCAGCTCATCTCAACACCCCTGGAAGTGCTGCACAGGACTCCAAGCACTCTGGGCTAGTGAAAGGTGTCCCTTCCAGGAGGGTGGAACATGAAGGTCTCTTCCAACCCAGACCATTCCAGGATTCTACAATTTTTCCAACAAATGGGGCACCCCGTGCAGAAATTCCTGCACTGTGCAGAATCCAGAACTCCCCATTTTAGCTAATTGTATCCCCACAGGCTTCTTCCAGCAGCGAGCAGGGACTCAGGGCATCTGTGAACACTCCATCCTGCATTTGCAAACCCCTTGTTACAAAAGGGAATGACAAAAAAAGTCCCCCTGCACCTCCCAAAAATAAAAATCTTACGTGAACACATTAAATAATCACTTTAAAGTGTCTGAACTGGAGGCATTTGATTTTAGCAGTTTTCACCCAGATTCTGTAGGCTCAGACCAACGCAAACACCCCACGTTAGCAATTCTCCAAGAGGATTAGGAAAGAGAGAAGGCACAGGCGGAGATTTTCCCTGGTACAACATACCCAGGAAAGCCGGGAAGAGCCCGCTCACCTTGATGAGCCCATCTCCCTGGGCGAAGCAGGGGTCCTGCACGAAGTCCAGCACCTGCAGAGTGAGCTGGTGCCACAGCCTGGGGACACAGAACAGCCCCGTGAGCCCAACCCCGCCGAACCGAGCCCCGTCCCGGGACGTGCCCAGCGCACCGACCGCCGAGGGAGCGCATCGGGGGCGAACCGGGGGCTGCGACGCCCCGGCAGGGCCAACACCGCGGGCAGCACCTCCCGGGCGCCAAGAGGGAGGCGGGCACAGCCGGGCTCCTCAGCCCGGCCGCGGGACCCCGGGGCGGGCGATCCCCCCGCGCCCCGTCCCCGCTCACTTCTTGTTGTAGAGCTCCTCGAGGCGGTGCCACACGGCGGCCTGGCCCGGCCCCGCGCTCTGGCTCTGCTGCAGGAAGCCCGGCACGTCCTTCATGGCGGCGGCGGGGCCGGGAGCGGGGCCGGGACGGGGCCGGGACGGG
>VZRZ01006996.1:238425-255611 GCA_013398175.1 Climacteris rufus
CGTATAAGCGGGGACATCACTCTGAGCCAGGGCAGGTCTGGGAGCTCGGAGAGCAGGGATTCACCAGGGAAACGCCAGACTGTGAGTTCAGCTCCCCGGGAACCCGGCCACGTCCTTGCGACAGCAGGGAAGGGCAGTGCAGTGTCACGTCCCTGGGAAGGCGCTGTCACATCCCTTGACAGCAGGGTAAGGCAAGGTCACACCCCTGGGAAGGCAGGGTCACATCACTTGGGCGGCAGAGCCACATCCCTGTGACAGCAGGGACAGGCAGTGCAGGGCCACATCTCTAGGAAGGCAATGTGACATCCCTGCAAAGGAACTGTCACATCCCAGAGAAGGCAGAGGCGACCACACTGAGTCCTGGAAAAACTTCCAGCTCTGCCTTTGCTCCTCGGGCTTGCCAAGCCCCAGCAGCTCTCCTGACTCTCCCCATGCCTGCTCTGGACTGTGCACAATGCCCTGCTCCAGCAGCATTAATTTTCTGGGAGAAGCTGTTCCCTGCCGCTAATGACTGTTCCCGAACTGCTAATCACTGTTCCCAAATGATAATGACTGTTGCCAGCCCAGCTGTGATTCCTTTGGACGTGGACAGAGCCCAAGGGGGGGAGCAGGGAAATGACAGTGTCTGTGCTCACCTGGGCAGGGTGACACGTCACCCTTAGAGGGACACAGAGGTCTCCTGGATCCCAGAGCAGTGTAAATGGATGCTGGGGCTGGTGATTCCTGGCCCTGTCCAAAAAAAAACCTCTCCCAGGCATACCAGTGGTTGGGTATTTTAGATCCACATAAAGAAGCACAGAGGGATGTGCCTGCTCCAGGGTTTGGGTCAGACTAACAGCCAAGCTTTCTCCTAGTGAAGCCCTAGCACAAATCCTGCTTTCTGTGGGATTTTTGGGTGTTTTTCTCCCCCTGAGCCAAAGTCACTGCCCGTTCTCTCAGTGCTGTGCTTCCCCCTGTGCTGAGCAGGATCCAAGGCTCCAGGCCCTTCTGCCTCAGCTCGGCTGCCAGGGCCATTTTGGGCAGCTGGGGAGGTGATGAGGGGAAGAAGCAGCTCACCTTGAGGGACGTGGCTGAGCTGCTCCAGAAGAAGGAATGTCGGCGCGTGGTGGTGATGGCCGGCGCCGGGATCAGCACGCCCAGCGGCATCCCCGACTTCAGGTGATGCCTCCATCCTCTCAGTCCTTGGAAAGCTGAGGTCTTGTCCATGGGAAGGGTGGGTAAACATCAGAAGGGGCTGCCCAGGGAGGTGGTGGAGTCCCCATCTCTGGAGGTGTCCAAGGAACAACTGGATGTAGCACTCAGTGCTGTGGTTGACAAGGAGGGGATGGGTCACGGCTTGGATTTGATGGCCTTGGAGGTATTTTCCAACCTCAGTGATCCTGGGATTGTGTCTGCAGCCCCTCTCAGATGTCCCTGTCCCCACAGGTCCCCCGGGAGTGGCCTGTACAGCAACCTGGAGCAGTACAACATCCCCTACCCCGAGGCCATCTTTGAGCTGGAGTATTTCTTTGTGAACCCCAAGCCTTTCTTCACCCTGGCCAAGGAGCTCTATCCCGGCAATTACCGCCCCAATTCCGCCCACTATTTCCTGCGGCTGCTGCACGACAAGGGGCTGCTCCTGCGCCTCTACACCCAGAACATCGACGGGCTGGAGAGAGGTGAGCTCCCTCTCCCCGCCTCCAGCAGCAGCAAAGGAGGAGCTGAGGGGAGAAGCAGGATTGGGGAAACACTCACAGGGAGGCTCTGGCTCAGTCCTCTTCCCACACACTGTTTTCCAGTGGCTGGGATTCCTCCTGACAGGCTGGTGGAAGCCCACGGCACCTTTGCCACTGCCACCTGCACGGTGTGTCGGAGGAACTTCCCTGGAGAGGACTTCAGAGTGAGTGGGCCCATCAACACAATTAACACAAGGAGGCATTAATTATTGCAATAATGACAAGTCCAAACCTGTTCTTTTGCCCTTGGGGGACAAGAGGTTTCTGGAGGGGACCAGGTTCGGGGTTGGGCGTTGCTGTGAGGACACGGGGTGGTTCTGAGCCCCTGTGATGGGCAGTTTTGGGGGCTCTCCTTGCAGGGGGATGTCATGGGGGACAGGGTCCCTCGCTGCCCCGTGTGCACCGGCGTGGTGAAGCCTGACATCGTGTTCTTCGGCGAGCAGCTCCCGCAGCGCTTTCTCCTGCACCTCACAGACTTCCCCATGGCAGACCTGCTCTTCGTCATCGGGACATCCCTGGAGGTCTGGGAATCAGGGAAACCCCGGGGAAACAGGCACATGGGAAGGAGGGGAGAGAGGGCTTAGAGGAGAAGGCGAGAAACTGGGTAACGGAGGTGGAATTTGAGGTGGAGGGTGAGAAATAGGGTGGAGGTGCTCTGAGAGACCCTCTGAAACCTGGTGGAGAGCTTTGGGGCTACCTGAGGAAAGGCCACTGGGTAACTGGTGACACTGTGACCCGTTCAGAGCAGGGCTAGCTGAGCACTTTGGAGCTGCAGGTGCCAGGTGCCCCCTCGGTTGCCCCCTCAGGTGGAGCCCTTTGCCAGCCTGGCCGGAGCCGTGCGCGGCTCCGTGCCGCGGGTGCTCATCAACCGGGAGCTCGTGGGCCCCTTCGCCTGGCAGCGGCGCCACAACGACGTGGCCCAGCTCGGGGACGTGGTCGGGGGCGTCCAGAAGCTGGTGGAGCTGCTGGGCTGGAACAGCGAGATGCAAACCCTCATCCAGAAGGAGAAAGAGAAGGTGGGAAGAGCTCCCCTAAGCCTCTGCATTCCTTGTGCTGGAGTTATTCAGGGGATGCTTGCTGGGGTCACACTGCACAGGAAATTGCAAAAGGGCTAAAAACCCCCAAACCAACCCAAAGCTGAGGGTTATTTCAGCACTGTGTGCTGAACGTGGAGATGGGAATATGCAGATCTGCCAGTCCCAGATGAAATAGGAACATGGAAAGTGGCAGGATTTGGGCTGAGTCCAAGCCCTTCAGGGTTCCTTCAGGCAGCAACCCCCTCAGGGACTGAAAAGCTTCCAGTTTTATCACCTGGCATGTGATTTGATCTCAAACAAGCCCTGTAGCTGGAGGTGCACATTCCAGGGACTGGGTCAGCTGTGCCAGGCTGTGAGGCAGCAGAGCCTCAACACAAAACTGGGATGTTCCAAAGGCAGTGCTTCCCTCACATGAGGGGCTGGAAAGCCTTGCTCTGTATGGTCCCTTCATGGCTGTGCTTCCATTTCCAGAGGTTTCCCTGGAGCAATAAGCAGTAGGAGAGAGAGAAAGGAGGTTCCAGTTGTGCTGACACCCAACCAGTGCTGCCATGGTCAGACAGGGTTCCATCTCCTGCTCCACTTGGCAGCAATGAATCCTTAAACAGATTTTTTTTCCCCAACCATTCTCACATCTGTAACCTGCTGGGATCCTCAGGAGCAAGAAATTGCAGGGGAACAAGTTCTTAATTACTTAGAGCTCAGTGCTGATGTTAATTACTACTAATTAGACCACTGGGAAGATGTTTCCACATTTGCACAGCTGTATTTTTTAGGGATACATTGTCCCTACGTGACTTCATAAAATCCAGCTTCAAGATTCCCGTTTTAACATCCAGGTTGTTCTTACCTTCATCAGCTTACGAGGCAGGAATGAGTAGGAATTCTTAGTCTTTTGGCCAGGTTTTTGATTTTTCAGTACCAACATTTTGGGGACTAGCCAGCCCTTGGCTCGATGCTTGCGCTGCTCTGAATCCCTGATGGATAATGCTGATACATCTGTGATAGAGTAGGAAAACCAAGGCCAGGTTGAACCTGGACTAGTGGGAAGTGTCCCTGTCCATGGCAGGGGGATGGGACTGGATGAGCTTTAAGGTCCCTTCCAAGCCAAACCATTCCAGGAATCTGGGATTCTCTGAAAGCTGTGGGGATGGTGCTGGGGCTACAATGTTTGATGCTCCGTGGCAAGCACTGTGGTCTCTGTTTCCAGCTTGATGCCAAGGAGAAGTAGGAGGGTCCTCCTGTCACCTCTCAGGACATCACTTGATGATGTCCAGCCATGAGTGTCACCAGCAAGTGTCCATGGGCTCGTGGGCCATGAGTATCACCAGCTCCTGTGCTGCCAGCACATCCCACGAGCTCTGTGTGTGCTGCTGCCTGCTTGCATCTCCCTCCTCCCGAGCCATCCACCCTGGGGCACCTCAGAGGGGCTGGTTCCACGGAGCAGGAGCTGCAATGCCATGAAGGTCAGGCCAGGACAGACTGGAGGGAGTTTTCCAGCTCCCACTGGGCTGAGCATCCAGTTCCTGTCACAGCTCCTCCCCAGCCACTGTTCCCTTGGCCATGATCCTCAGCTGCTGCAGGCTGTGTTTAGTCTTCCATGAAATCTCTGCTAATCAGGGGACAAGCCAGGCACGGGAGGGGGCTGCCCCCCATTCCAGCTCAAGCTGCTGGAGAATTTCGTAATCACTGGAGTGTTAATTATTTAATAATAAAGAGAGATAATTCGTTTCTGGATGTCACCTGAGAGGTTTTCTGTAAAGTCACATCTTCCCTGGCATTCAAGCACGTTCTGTTCCCACCTCTGCTCCTTTCACCTGCTTTTTAGTACCTTTTTTTTTCCTTTTTCCCCCCTTACACAAGTGCCCTTCCCTGCTGTAGATGCCATCCTGGGGGGTGGCAGTGTCACAGCCCTGCAGCCACATCCTGCTCTGTCCCAAGCCTGCCACAACACAATGCAGAGCCTCGTGGCACGTGGATCCACACTGGAAATGGTGGGGACCTGTTTTTAACCATACCCTGCTTCCCAAAAACCCCATTCCGTGATTCTATGAACCCCTCCTCCCAAAGCACCCAGTGCCAAGCTCTGCCCCTGCTCCAGGGCATTCCAGGCCAGGCCTGGCAGCTGCTCTCAGGGATTTAAGCACTCTGGAAAATTGAAACAATATCAAAGGCAACTGCATTAAAAACACCAACCCCCCACTTTTCCTTTTGCACGGAAAGCTTGGGAAAGCTTCAACAGCTGGGACGGGATCAGAGGTGTGTGTCTGCTGTGGGGGGGTTTTGCTAGTTGTTAAAAAAAGAGAGAAAGATGCAGTTGGCCCAAAAGCTCCCACTGTGACAGAGCAGGGCTGTCCCCAGCTCAGCAGCCTGCAATGGCACTTGGGGGTCAGTCAGGAGCTAAACAGAACCACAGGATCATCCAGGTTGGAAAAGCCCTCCAAGAGCTTTGAGTCCAACCTCTGCCCGACCCCTACCTTGTCACCCAGCCCAGAGCACTGAGTGCCACATCCAGGGGATCCTCGGACACCTCCAGGGATGGAGACTCCACACCTCCCTGGGCAGCCCCTGCCAATGCCTGACCACCCTTTCCATGAAAAAATTCCTCCTGATATCCAACCTAAACCTCCCGTGGTGCAGCTTGAGGCTGTTTCCTCTTGTCCTGTCCCTGTTTCCTGGGAACAGAGCCAGACCCCCCTGGCTGCCCCTCCTGTCAGGGAGTTGTGCAGAGCCAGAAGGGCCCCCTGAGCCTCCTTTGCTCCAGGCTGAGCCCCCCCAGCTCCCTCAGCCACTCCTGGTTCTCCAGCCCCTTCCCCAGCTCTGTTCCCTTCCCTGGACACGCTCCAGCCCCTCAATATCCTCCTTGCCATGAGGGGCCCCGGAAAAACTGGAAAACCGAGTGAAGCACCCGTCCAGCTCTTCACCTCCAAGACCAGAAACACCCCCAGCTCCTAAGGACACAGGGGCAGGAACACCTGGGATCCTCTGCCACGGGCTAGTCAGAGACAGCCACAGGGATTTCTTTGCTCAGAGGAATCAGGGCCATGCTGCCACGTGTCAGGTTGGCTTTATTCTAGTGTCATTTGTGCATTCCTACTCGAGACAGGAAGTTTGGGAACTTGGGTACATGAGACAAACGGGAAGATTTTCTTTCCAAAGAAAACAGGAATAAAAATAAAGACAAATCTACACCAGGCCCAGCAGCAGCCCCTGGGGGACACAGTGACCTGGGGACAGCGAGGAGGAGCCAAGGACAGAGCACAGGTATTGGTCTTTCGTCTGGAAAGCAGGAGTTGGACAGAGGTGAACTGGGACAGTGCCCAGTGCCAGGGAAGGGACACCAGGGCGTTCCCAGCAGCTGCCTGTGCACTCTGTCCTGTGGCCAAGGGAATGCTGGAAGCTTCCAAGGCCTCACTTGGCTCCTGGTGTGCAGAGACATGGATACAGCCACCTGCACCACGTTCCCACTGGAGGCCCACACCCCTTTCTGGCAGCCCCCCTTCCCACAGCATTCCTGGGGAGCAGCCCGCACTGTGGGGCCGGGCACACGCACAGCCACGCACACACAGGAGGCTCCGTGCGTCACTGAACCCTGATGGAGCGACAGGAAGAGCCTCCCCCTGACCCTTCTTCCCAAACAGCACATATTTAAAAACCAAAAATCCTACTGGAAAAGTCCTGGAAGCAATTTGGAGTGTGAAATCCTCAAGGCTGCTGACAGGAGAGACCGAGGTGAAGCCAGGTCACGGAGACCTCTGGAAGGAGAGGTGGCTATGGAGCTGGGAAGGAGGCAGGTGTTCCATGTGGTGGACTGTGTGGGCTCCAGGCTGAATCTGGATCCCACAGAGAGAGTCCTGACGCAGTGCCAGCCCCCGGGTGCAGCACCAGTTCCCAGGGAGAGCAGCTGGAGCCTGGCTCTCCATGGCTGGGGCTCAGTCCAGCCCCAGGTCCGAGTCGGAGGACGAGCGTTCGTCGGCGATGTTGCGGATGGCGTTCTCCATGGGCGCCAGGTTGCCGCTCGGAGTGATGCCCATGGGCTGGATCACCTTCTCTCTGCAGCCAGGGGGAGAGGGGAATGTCAGGCAGAGCTGCAGCAGAGCATAGGAACAGACCAGGAATACAGCAGGAATGTGGGGCTTGTGGCCTGGAACATCCCCAGCACCACTAGGGATTCGTTCCAAGAACTGGGGGCAGTCCCAAGTGCTTGGGAACAGGAATTTCACAGTGTCCCATCATGCCAAAGCCCTGCACATCACAGGGCCATGCTGAGGGAAGAGTTTCCCCACGTTTCCCCTCCCGCTTCCTCTCCTAGATCCCTTCAGGCCTTGGGAATGCAGCCAAAGGAAGGTCTGTGACAGATGCAGCCCCAACACACAGGTGAGCACATGGACACACACCATGTCCCAGTACCTGGACAACTTGTCAAACATGTTGACCAATTTCATGGCTTCGTGCTCCTTCTGCTCCTCCGTCATCCCTTCCATGGGGTTGGGCAGCTTCTCCTCCACCCGGCCTGTCACGGGGTTGATGCTGCATGGAGAGCAGGGAGGTCAGAGCTCGGGAGGGGGGACAGCAGGGTGACAAAGAGCTGTTTGGAATCCTTCTGAGCCTTGTGGAGCAGAGGAATGGCACAGCAGGGCTGGCTGTCACTGCTGCTCGTGTCCTGAGCCCCAAGTGCCATTGTAGTTCTATGGGAGCTTCTGACCTACATCCTCATGAACACCTCTCTTTTCTCCAGCGGGAGCAACAGCCCCTCCTGCCCATGCCAGAGTGCCACTGTGGCAGGTGATTCTTCCTCTCCTCAGGGCAGGAAACAAAAGCTAATGGAGAAAAGCCCAACAAACCCAACCTGTAGAGACACTGAACAGGAAGCTGGTGAGTGTGGGATACACAGGAAGGCACAGACCTGGGGCTGTCCCCACACCCCCCACCCTTGAGATGCCACTCACTGCAGAGGAAAGGAGAGGGAAAGGGGAAAAGAAGAGAGGGAAGGGAAAAAGTGGAACCAAAAACCAGCTGGGTGCAGCAACACCGAGCTCTGGAGAGGGATAGGAGCAACAGGCACTTCCACCCCTGCTGCACGTGTAAGAACGGAACAGGGAGTGAAGGAGGTGAACAGAGAGAGATGGAGCAGGAGCAGGATGAAGGTGTGGGAAGAGGGGAGCCCTGGAGGGGGAGAAAACTTCTTTAGGAAATTTCTGCCTCTTTGTACTCCTCTGTGTCCGTGTCTTCATCCTCTGAGTACTCCCCCTCTTCCCGGCCGCCGGCCATGAGGCCCCGTGCGGCCAGCAGCCCCGCGGCGTTCCCGTAGCCCGTGTACTTCACAAACCGGGACACTGATGGGAGAAAGGACAGAGACCACCCTGTGCTCCCCTCCTGCCTTCATCCCCATGTTCCTGCCAGCCCCAGCAGCATGGTCATGCCAGACATGGAGACACGGAGACGCTGACAGGGAGCAGGGCCCGTGGGTGGGGGCTGACCGTGGGCCAGGCTGTGTGCACTCATCCCTCACTGCTGGCCTAAGGCACACCCCCTTTTTCCCTCAGAGCTCCCAGAGCTCCCCCCTTTTCCCCACTCAGCATGGCTGTGCCCAGGTGCTCCCCAGACTCACCGCTCTCCTTGCAGAGCACGAAGAGGAACTCGGCGGCGCAGTGCTTGACATCGGTGTCGATGTGGGTCATGAGCCTCACCAGCTTGTTCCGCAGGGAATTGCCCACCTCCGGCCTGTTCCGCACGTCCCGCAGTGGTGGCAGCACCTGAGGGGTCACAGCCAGGGTCACAGCTCACTGTGGCCACCAAAGTCTGGAAGGTGGCCATAAGCACTCGGCCCCTCTCCCCTGAGGGCAGCAGGGCTGAAGTGGGGCTGAGCATAGCCTACCCTGGCCTTCAGGAACTTCCTGGTCTGCCGGTGCACTCGGGCGCTCTCCGTCAGCAGGTTCAGCACAGGGGTCAGGCTCTCCTTTAGCTTGTGGCCCTGCAGAAACATCCCCAAGAGGAGCAGCATGTCACACTGAGCTCAGCTTGTGTGGCTCACGCTAGAGAACACAAGTACAGAGCATCAGGGAGAGGGATGGACACAGAGCTTCCCAGCCTCTGCCACAGGCAGTGCCTTCTCCCTCCCTTGCCGTGGCACAGGCAGTGCCAGAAGTCTTTGGGCAGGGGATCCAGGGCACAGAAGTACAGTGGTAAAATTTGGAGGCCCTTTGGAATGACTCCAGAGGCTGAAAACCATAGTCAGCTTGAAAATAACACAAATTCAGATTTCCAGAGCTGCTAAGGGAAACAGGGCTGATTTGTCAACCACCCAGTTAATTATCAGCTAATCACCCAATGTTCCACCGATGTCACTGCCTGCAGCCCTCAAAGCAATGGCAGTCACCCTCCCAGTCCAGGGATGTCAAGTCCCACCAACCCCAGCTCTGCCAAGAGCCGCCCCTCCTACCAAGGGCTGACCCCAAACTGAGCGTGGTGCTCCCCCTGGGCTCTTCCAAGCTGTGGGAAAGGTGCCCTGGACCCGTGGGAAGGAGCAGCCCCACCACACACCCTGTCCAGGCGCCGCTCCAGGAAGTCCAGGAGGATGCTGACTGCGTCCATGTTGACGCCCATGTACTCCAGCGAGCCCGGCCGCACTTTGGGAGTCAGCAGCACATCCAGACACTTCAGGGGCAGGTTGCCCAGCAGGTTGACTGTGTGGCTACACGTGTGAAAGAGAAGAGAACACACAGTGATGGAGCTTTGCTCACAGAAGTTCTTCAGCTCTGCAGAAATGAAGGTTCATCATTAATTTCTGGGAGCCTGAGGAACCAAGCTGGAGCATCCCAAGCTTCTCACACCACTAACAGGGCATAACCTAAACTGCGTTTTGAGCAGCTGAGCTACGTGCTGGGAGTCCAAGGAGACTTTAGTGACAACTGAGAACCCACAGATTTGACACAGAGCCCAGCAGGAGCAATGTCTGGCTACTCCAGGGTCTGTCTCTGGGGTTTCCTGCTTCATTCCTGCTCACCCTGATGGATGCCAGCACTGCCTGGGATCCCTCTGACTATGCATTCTTGGGGACAGGACAGTGTCACCTGCTCCAAGCTGACACCCCTGCACCAATAATGCCCAGCAACATGACACAGCCAATTACTCAGCACAGCTTAAGGCTAATTAAGGCCACTTCATGGACTTGTTAAGTAAAGCAGCACACATCTTCTCTGGCCACTTGCCCACTGAGGTGGATGCCACTGTTGGGACAGCCTGACGTAGGACACAGAGCGGGCCAGGAGGCCATGGCATTCCCACATGGCATTCTAAGGGCAGGAAATGCTGTTTCTGAGTTCCAGCAGCATGAGAGACCCCCCAGGCCAAACCCAAGAGCAGTCTCCCTCCCAAGGTCAGGCCTGGGGGAGCGGGTGAAGCTGCAGGTGAAGCTCAAGGCCCAGATTCCCAGCACAGACCTGTGGAACTCCTCGGTGCGGTCCTCGCCGTCGGCGGAGATCATGAGGCAGTGGCGCAGGAGGGCACCCAAGTGCCGGTACAGAGCAGCATCTTCCTGGCCCCAACACGGAGAAAGGAACACCTCGGTTAGCAAAGGGGATCCCACACCGCCCAGAGGACCAGGGCAAGGCAAGGACCAGTCTGGGATACAAGGAGAACACGAGACACGAGAACACCACGGGCCCAAGGAGCTCACCTCGTCCACCTCCCTCTTGCTGGAATCAAAGGTGATGTTGAAGAGCACTTTGAGGATCTCCATGGCTCGCTCCGTCTCCTGCCGAGGCAGAGGCGGCAGAAGCCCCTCCTCGGTGGCCACCTCGTAGGGGTCCAACCACTTCACGGCCAGGGTGAGCTCCAGGGTGTCCGTCATGAGGCTGACGCCGCGCAGCTCCTGGGCCAGCTGCTGCCGGACGTCCACCCTGAGGGCCGTCAGCAGGAACAGCAGGCGCAGGTCGAAGAACTTGATGTCGTGGGGGAGGCTCCTCTCGTTGTAGAGCTTGATGCGTCGCGCCAGCCCCAGCACCAGCCGCGCCTCGGCCGTCAGCGCCTGCGCCCGCGCGCTGCTGAACACGATGTTGCACAGGCATTTCAGGGATTCCAGGATCACGTCCGAGTCCGGCACCTCGCGGATGAGCTCCTCCGAGGAGTCGATGCCGGCGTGCCTGGAGAGGGTCTTCAGGCCTTCCTTGGTGGTGAAAGGGTCGAGGCAGTGCTTGTCCCGCGACAGGATGCGGATGCTCTCCAGGCAGGTGACCTGGCAGGACGGCTGCAGCTCCCTCTCCAGGAACTTGATCAGCAGCTGGGCCATTTTCTGTGCAGTTGGAAACAAGCAATGCCTGGGATACTGACGCTTGCCACGCTCTGCCCTGGACCTGCAGTGTCACCTGGGCCTGCTCAGCAGCACTGGGGAAGTGCCTGGCTCTGGCATTGGATCCTGGACCGGTGTGGGCAAGAACAAACAGCTGGGAGAGGGCATTGGGTATAAAGGGAGAGCACGAGCAGGACACTGTTGTGGCTTTGCCCTGGTGAGGATGGGCCAGGTTGACAGGGCTGACCCGACCACTGCACAAGGGAGGACCACAGGACCCAAGGGAGGCGACAGGAGCACGTGATTCCTTGGGAAAAGAGGTGAAGAGACCTCAGGAGATTCAAATAAGCAGCTTCTCCTTAACTTCAGTGCTGTCTGGAGACCTACTGGCCCAGATCCTGCATGGGTACAGACTGGCAGAGCCCCACTAACACAATTCAGAGGAGCTGCAAAGCTCACCCTCGTGGGGAACAGTGAGTCACTGAGCAACACGAGTGCTCACAGACATGTAAGGCCTGACAGACACAGTTAGCTCAGGCTGAACCACGTGTGGCAACATTCACATCACACCATTCACCCCACACGCACAGCTGGGGGAGGTGAGAACTCAGCAGAGCTCAAACACAACACAGAGCTCAGAGCATGGGTCTCTCTGTGCGGTTACAAGAGTGAAAGAACCCAAAAATGAGGTTTGTAAGTGGCTTAAAGCAGCCCCACTGGTTACACTTTGGAATAATCATAGGATCATTACAGTTGTAATCATTAATCATAATCATTAGTCACTAATCATAATCATCCAGGTTACAAAAGACTTCCCAGACCATCGAGTCCCTGTGACCATCCCCATCTTCACAACCAGCGCAGAGCACTGAGTGCCACATCCAGTTGTTCCTTTAACACCTCCAGGGATGGGGACTCCACCACTTCCCTGGGCACCCCCTTCCAGTGCCTGACAGCCCCTTTCAATGAAGAAATTCCTCCTGATGTCCAACCTGAGCCTTCCCCTGGTGAAATGAAACTACTGAGGGAAGGAATGAAGAAAAAGTGAACTTCAATCTGTAAATGGGTGTGCCCTGAGTCACACCCTGGGGAAGTGAGGAAGTACAGTGAGGAAGAGCTGTTCCTCTTCTGTTTCCTCACAGGAAGACAGAGTTTCAGATCCAGTCACAGCAACCAAAAGCTCAGAGGAAAGAGATCCCAGGGTGTGCACCTGAGGCTGAACCATCTGAACAGCCAAGCACCAGGAACTGGTGGTGATGCTCAACTCATTCCATGGAATATACCCCAGAAGTGGGAGCCATGTCCTGTGTGACTGTCCCAGCTCCAGCACCAGGTCAGTGCAAGGCAGGGAGCTTGGATCTCGTCACATCCAGTCCCATATTTCAGGCTGTGCCTGGAACACTGTGTGTGGCAGCAGCTGGCCCTGGCACAGCCAAAGGAGGTCCCCTTCTCCACCCAGGCCGCCTGGCCTGCACCTGCTGTGCTAACACAGGCATTGGCACATCCACCAGTGAACTGACCACAAAACTGAGCCAGCTGGAAAATAATCCAGGGACAACAAAGTCATTCTTAGGGCAGAGCAGCCAGGCTGAGGCCTGCCCCGGCACAAAGAGCTGCAGGAGCAGGAATGAGCAGGCAGAGTGTTCCTTCCCTCCAAGTGCCACATTACACCAGCTTAAAGGATCTGCTAACACACAGCTCTGGGCAAATCCCACTGCTGGATCCCAGCAGAAACCCTCACCCTCCCTCAGAGCCAGCACTGCCCTGATCCCTGCCCACAGGCACCGGAGATCACACCCAGGGCTGGGAATGGGTCAGGGAACCACTGCTAATGCTGGATGGATGCTGATCTTTATCCAAAACCACCAACTCCTGCTGGAAAAAACAGAGCCACACACTTCAAGCACGCCATTCCCTAGCCAAGTTAATGGAAAACTCTCATTTCTTTTCCTGCCTGCCAAGCCCAGCTGGACACAAGTACAGAGCAGCAGATTTACACAGCGACCAGAGAAGGAAAGCAAGGATCATGTGCCTACCTTCCTCTCTTCCCTCTCCTCATCCTCGAAGATGAAGCACTGAGATTTCTGTGGGGAAAACCAAACCAATCAGGACAAGGGTTAGGTTAAAACTCTATGGGACCAGGGCAGAGCCATTCATCTGGAAAGCAGCAGGTCTGAAACACGCTGCAAGAGCAAACACACCATCTCCCAACAGTCCCCCCCCATGATGGGCATCACGCCTGGATCCACTGCACCAGTGGAATGCCACAGGCCAGCTGATGGATGGATTTAGTTTAAATACTGCAGCAGCACAGTGGAGATTCATCCCAATCCCAATATCCCATAAGAGCTGGTAATTCCCCTGCTCAGCAACACCACCAAGCTGTGCCTATGTGTCTCCCCTGGATATTTATTGTTCCTTTTCCTGAACAAAAGAAGTCCTGTCCCCTTGGTATATGGGAATGGATCCTCATGGTTATCCAGGTTATGTTCTTTAAGCACAAAGGACCTGATCTCCACACCTCCATCCTGTCCCCTTCCTCACAAACACCCCTGCTCTTTGTTCAAGGGAAACATTTCTGTTTCTCTCACTATTTCGGTTGTTCTTCGCTGACAGTCTTCTTCCTGGCCACACCTGCTCCCATGGAAGTGGAGATCACAGGTACCTGGGGAGAAGCAGCACTTCCCAGTGACTGAAGCAACCCTTTTTTATACCAAGAAAGCGTTTGATCCCAGCTTGGACAATGAAAACGTTTAAAATCCTTAAGACACTGATTATGTCACCAAGGGCCCAGGGATGGTGTTGGTCTGTCCAGCATGGAGAGCCCCAGGCAGGGGTGCGGGACAGGTGCACTCCAGGCAGGCTGTGTGTGAGCTCCATGAGCTGATCCATCCACAGGCTGCTGGACCAAGTTACCAGGAGCCGATGCTCTGCTGACAGCCAGGCTGCTTGTTCTTCCCTCAGAACACCCTCTCTGCAGGCTGGAATCCCATTTGGGGGTATTTTGCCCACACCTGGGGTTTTGCTTTAGCTGTAGTTTATCCCCAACAACCAAAAACTGCGTGCACTACAGTGCATTAAAACGAATCCCCAGGAAAAGGACACAGAAACACCAGTCTTGCAGCAGAAGCGATGCCAGGCCGTGCCGGGTTTATCTGCAGTTTCATAATCCTCTTTGACTGCTCCATTTCCTCCAGACAGGCCAGCAAACCCTCTGGCTCCAGTTCCCTCTGCCTGATACCCCAGGACTGGGGGGAAATCCAGGAAATATCGTGGCTTGGGGCCACACAGATGCTGTTTGCACCGCAGGGACTCTGGCAATTGCTCGTGCTGACAGTGATGTTAATCCTCAGCGCTGTCCTTAACAGGCACCTGCTCCTTCTTGGCCAATACCTCCCCATTCCACATCCCACTGTCAGGAAGAGTTCCACACACTCTTTCTCTCACACACTCCTGCAATATATTCCTCAGGTTTTCCCCGCTGGCTTCCACCTACTCCAACCTGGTGCAGAGTGAGTCAGAGTGATCCAGAGGGCCAGCCCTTCCCAGGGGAAACCTCCAAAGGAAATTTCCCTGACAACCAGAGTCTGTTTCAAACGGGATTTCACAGAATCACAGAATATCCTCTGCTGGAAGGGACCCACAAGGATCACCCAGTCCATCTCCTGGCCCTGCACAAACATCCCAACAATCCTACCCAGTGCCTGAGAGCACTGTCCAAAGCCTCCTGGAGCTCTGGCAGCCTTGAGGCTGTGACCACTCCCTGGGGAGCTGTTCCAGTGCCCAGCCACCCCCTGGGGGGAAAATCTTTTCCAAATATCCAACCCAAACCTCTCCAGCTGTTCCCTCAGTCGCTGTCACAGAGAGCAGAGATCAGAGCTGCTCCTCAGCTGAGATCTCCCCTCAGTCTCCTTTCTCCAGGCAGAAATTTATCCCCACGGATAATCTTTTCCCACTTTCAGGCTAGAAACACTCCCATCTCTGCATCCAAATCATTGGGGGTTGATATTCTATGTTCATTATTTACTGCTCTCAGAGCCGTGTGAGATCCCAGCACTCATCCCTGATCATCTTTGACTTGCAAATCCCGACATCGTTTCACCTGCAGCTCCTCCCTGGACTCTTTCATCACCTCCAAAACTGCCTTACCATAAAAACTCCTCCTACTCAGTCCTCACACTGACTTATTTCCCTGCCAGGTTTTCCTTGGGATGTGGTTAACAATTTTTTTAGGGGTCCCTGAGTTGAGGGAGGGGTTGATGCTCACTCACCTCTTGGTTGTAGACCTGGAGCACCTTGAGAACCGTGTCCTGCTCCCCGCTTTCCAGCGTGGACACCACAGCCCGGAGCTCCATTATCCCAACAGCTCAGCTACGGCACAACCGGGGAGGAAGGGGAGCGAGGGCACTTCCAGGGTGATGGAAAAGCACCTCAGATCTCTGAGAGGGAAGAAAGAAAGGGGTGGGGAGAGGAAGGAGGGAAAAAATGCAACACAGAAAAAATCCTGAGTGATATTGCTCGCGCTGCTGCATCCATAAAAGTGGAGCAGATGGATAACCCGAGCAAAGCCAGCAGCCAGCTTCCTCTCTCTCCTGTTAATCCTCTTCTTCCTCGCTTTGCTTCTCAATGTTTAATATATGCCCTCCCAGGAAAGCACTCAGGGAAACCTTCCCCCCACCAGGCGGGGATTAACGCGGAGCAGATAACAGCAGCTCCCTGAAATAGCTCCCTGCCTCCTCCTCCTCCCCGCCTGCCCTGATTTCTGCTGCCGCACCGGGGGAAAAATAGCAAATAAACCCAGAAACACTCCCGCGGAGTGGCAAGGGATGGAGCGGCGAGGCGGCCAGGCGGGAGAGCAGCCCGGGGCTCCAGGCGGAGCTACCTTTGCAGGAGGTGGGCAGCAGAAGAGGAGGGTTTGGCGGCGGGGTGGATGATGGCCGGTCCCTGCCCGCGCAGCCAAAAGACGCCCCCCGGCAGAGGATGTCCCTGCCGGCGAGCAGATGCGCAGCGCCACGGGATTATTGTGGACACGGCACCGCTTTGACGGCTCACGGAGCCCCCCCGGTGCCGGGACGTGGCTCCCGCGGCGGGGAAATCCAGCGGGTCGAGGTGCACGGGTGGGCTCGGACACGCGTTCAGCCTCCGCGGTCCCGTGAGGATGAGGCTGAGCTGGTCACACCAACCTCAGCAAAGCCCAGACGTTTGGGGATCACACAGGTTGTTCCCTCCTGCCCATGCAGCCCAAGAAGGGATTTTTTGGGGGGACCAAGGGCAGATCCTGAATTTTGGAAGGTGGAAAGGTGTGGGGACAGGAGGCTTGGCTGGCTTCGGGCAGGGACACAGCATCCCCATGCCAAGGGTTGGGATGGAGGGGACCCACTACACTTTTGGGGGCATGGCATGAGCCAATGGATCATTGGACATATCCCCCTTTTCCATAACCCTGCTGGCTCCTCACACCACCACCTCCTTTCCCCACCATTTGGGTACATTTCAAACCCCCTGTTTTGTTCACAACACCTTATTTATGTCCCCAAACCCCTACTTTTCCTCCCAAAGCCCTATTTTCATCCCAAGCCCCTCTTTTTTTTTCGCCAATCCCAAATTTTTTCCCTAAAATCTCGTCTTTCCCCCCCACAACCCCTCTTTTTGTCCCCAAACCGCAATTTATCCCCCAAGTCCCTCTATCTGTCCCCAGCCCCGCTGCTTTTGTCCCCAATCCCCTATTTTCTCCCCCAACCCCTTATGCCACCCCTCTGCGCGGGCAGAGCGCTGGCCGTACCTGCGGCCCGGGATCCCTCGGGGGGAAGTTCCAGCCCTTCCGCCCCGGCCCGGGCGAGCGGCCCGAGGGTCCCGGTGCCGGGGGGAAGGAGGAGGAGGAGAAGGAGGAAGAGCGGGCGGACATTTCGTGGCGGCTCCGCCCGGCGGGGCGGGACGGGCCGGGCCGGCCATGGCGGAGCGGGGCCGAGGTGAGGGGACAGGGACAGGTTCGGGGGGCACAGGGGGCTGGAGGGGGGCTCCAGATCCCACTGAACCCCACGGGGCCTTTGCAATGCCTCGGTTTCCCTCCCGGAGACCCGGAATTGCCCCCCCCCCAACCCTTAACTGCCTCCCGGGCCCCTTCTGGGATCCTCAAATGCCCCCTCT
>VZRZ01006996.1:260981-290680 GCA_013398175.1 Climacteris rufus
CGCGAGCGCGTCGACCGCTACCTGCGTGCCCTGCAGACCTTCTTCCTGGGCTGCCTGGGCGACGTGCGCCAGGCGCTGGCGGCCCCACGGCCCCCTGGCAAGGAGGGACCCGGCCTGCCCGACCTGCTGGCCACGCTGTCTGCCTCCGTGCTGGGCCAGCTCAAGGCCGTGCTGGCCTACGTGCAGCTCTTCACCGCCAGGGACGTGGCCTTCGCCAGCCTGCCCTACTTCAAGGTGGGGCACCGCGGGATGGGGCGCTTCGGGGGGCACAGGACAGGCTGAGGGGAGTGGGGGCTGTTTGGGGGTCACAGGGCAGGGTGAGGGTCACACAGGGTGATTTGAAGCCTGTACAGGGCAGTTTGGGGGGTTTTGGGTTGTGACCCCCCGTTTGTGGTGCAGGGGGAGTTCTGTGTGACGGCAGTGCGTGAGGGACTGGTGGTGGCCTTCGTGCGCTGGCTGTGCCGCACCGCCCGCGGCTTTGCCGACGGCCCGGCTGAGCGGGGGGCCCCCGCCGCCCCCCCAGCCCTGCTGCTGCTCCTCGCCCGCCTCTGCCTGGACTACGAGAACTCCACCATCAGCTACATCCTCACCCTCACCGATGAGCAGTTCCCACCTCAGGTGAGCCCCAAAACAGCCCTAAGGGGACCCTGGATGTCCCCAGGGGGGTTGTGCACGTCACAGGTGCTCCCCAAGACGTGTGAGAGGGGCAGCGATGCTGCTGCAGAGGGGGTGGCCCAGAGTGTCCCTATGCCCCTCGTATCCCCAGCGGTGACCTGCAGGGGAGATGTAGGGCTGTGCCTACCTGTGTGTGCCCCGCAGGACTCGGGGCCGGCGGTGACACCGGGGCCGGCGCTGTGTGCGGAGGCGCGGGCGGCGGCGCAGCGGCTGCTGGACCACTACGTGCAGGTGCAGGGCGCGGCCGTGGCGCAGATGCTGCGCAAGAGCGTGGAGACGCGCGACTGGCTGGGCACCGTCGAGCCCCGCAACGTCCGCGCCGTCATGAAGCGCGTGGTGGAGGACATCACCGCCATCGACGTCCAGGTCAGGCTAGGGGGGCCCAGAGGATTTGCCCAAGATCCCAGTGTGGCACTCTGGGAATGCCAGGAGGGTTCTGGCTTTGAGGGGTGCGGGGTGTGGGTGCTGAGGCTGTGGTGCCACACGCAGGTGGGGCAGCTCTTCGAGGAGGGCGTGCGGCGGGCGCAGAGCAGCGATTCCAGCCGCCGCGCCTTCTCCGTGTACAGCAGCTCGCGGGCGCCCGGCCGATACGCCCCCAGCTACACTCCCAGGTCAGCCCCAGGGCCACCCTGGCCTTCCTGTCACCTCCTGGGCCACCCCAGCACCCCTGGGCTTCTTGTCACCTCTGTGGTATTATCCACTGCATCTTCCCTGGCTGTCCCAATATCCTCCTACCATCTCTACAGCCCTATGTCTCAAAATTGTCCTAATGATGATCCCTGTTTGTCCCAGCCATTCCTGCGTTCCACACAACTGTCCCTGGTGATCCCCACGTTTCTTGTGTCCCACCATGTCCTGGGACCATCCTCACATTCCCCTGCCTTTCTGTCTCCAAACCATCCCTGCATCCTCTGACTGTCTCCATGCCCCCTAATGGTTCCTGTGTTGCTGTCCTTACATCCCTGGCTCTCTCAAGTCCCTGACTGTCCCTGTGTCCCTGTCCTCAGTGCCCCCATGGACACCCACCTGCTCAGCAACATCCAGAAGCTTTTCTCTGAGCGCATCGACATCTTCAGCCCTGTTGAGTTCAACAAGGTGAGCTCATGGGGACACCACTGAACATCCCCAGAGGCCCCAAACTGCCCACCTTCACATGCCCCTGCTGTTGGGGCTCAGGGGATGCCAACCAGGCCAAGGGTGTCCCCATGCTCAGGAGCTGCCAGGGAGTGGCAGCCAGGACCGGCCCCCACACCCCGTGTGGACACCCCCCCTGTCCCCTCTCTCAGGTGTCGGTGCTGACGGGGATCATCAAGATCAGCCTGAAGACGCTGCTGGAGTGCGTGCGGCTGCGCACGCTGGGCCGCTTCGGGCTGCAGCAGGTGCAGGTGGACGGGCACTACCTGCAGCTCTACCTGTGGCGCTTCGCCTCCGACGAGCGCGTGGTGCAGGGGCTGCTGGACGAGGTGGCCGCCAGTGCCGCCCACCGCTGCCTGGACCCCGTGCCCATGGAGCACAGCGTGGTCGAGCTCATCTGCGAGCGCGGGTGACAGGGACATGCCACGCCCGGGGCCTGTTGCACCTCTAGGGACACACCTGGGTCCTGCCAGTCCCCTTCGTGTGTCCTTCTCAACCCCATCCCCACAGCGGGGCACACCATGTTGGTCAAACCCCCCCACTGCCTCCCCACCCCAATGACATCCCCCCACCTTGGTGACATCCCCTTGTGCCTGGAGACAGCCCCTCTGTCACTAATAAATTATGTGTGAATTGAGTGTTGTGTCCCTGTCTGTGCCTGGGGGGTGGGAGCTGGCCCTGCACACAGGGGTGACAGCACAGGGACAAGGGCTGGGCACTGAGTGATGTCCCCAACAGACCCACAGCCGTGAGGGCCCCAAACCTTAAAAATCAGGCACAAAAAGCCTCCATGGGTGCTACAAAGTGCTGGGGAACCCCCAGGGACACAGATTTTCCACTGGAGGTCCAGAGATCTCCCCAGACAGGACATTCCTGCCTCAAGGAATCGGCACAAAAGGGACACTCCAAACCCTGGATTTCTCTAACAAAAAGCTGTGAGGAGCCCAGAGCAGCAGATTGAACTCACTTTATCCAACAGCATTTGGCTAGGTCAGCAGCTTTCATACAAGGAATCGCGGTCACATGGATACAGACCTGGATCCACAGGGCAGCCATGGAAGCACAGGCACCCCATGGGTACAGACAGCAATAGCCAGACCTGCATCTACAGAGGAACCCCAGAAGCACAGACACTCCCCAGACACAGAGCTGGGCCTGCAGAGCAGCCCCAGAAGCACAGACACCCCATGGATACAGACATGGATATATTTACATACAGAACCCGTGTTGCTTGAAGAATATCTGCTGGCAAACACACAGACAGGATCACATCCCTTCACACGGGGCACAGTCTCTACAGGGGTTTTACAGGACTGGGCTGGGTGCAGAAGGAATGACTAAACCACCAAGGGCTCCTGGAATGGGAATGCTGAGCTGGAAGTTTTGGTTCGACGAAATTGGGTTGGCCAGAGTCCGGTTAACAGTGACTCACTGGACAGGAAGTGCTAAACGGGCTGAGAGACACAACCAGCTGGTGCTGAACCACAGCCAAAGGTGAACAAGAAAGATTAAGGTTAAACACATCTTCTCAGTCCCATCTGGCCTCAGAGATGGAATGTCACTGAACAACAAAAGTCTGCCAGAATCCTTGCACGAGTTCTCCTAGTGAGGCCCAGAGCTGGGGACATGGTCACATCTGTGGTCACATCTCTCCACAGCTAGCGCTTAGTGAGATCCTCAGTGTGTTTCAGCCTTGTTCCAGCTGTGCCCAGCTGATGGACACAACCACACAGGTGGGAAACAGAGCGATGAATCCCTTTGGGATTGCAGGAGATGAAGAGCACACCTAGGAACACCTTCCTGAGACGAGCAGTGGACAGGCCAGACTGTGCCCAGGTGTGCAGTGGTCCCTGGCTGTCACTGGCCTCGAGGCCAGCACAGACATACAACGGACAGCAGGCACTGCCAGGCCTGCTCAGCAGAGTGGGGGGATCCCACAGCTTCTTTAGGGATCCCTCACTCCCTAAAAGTCTGAGTCCATGCCAGCTCCAAGCTGAGGGTAAGAGAGAGGCACTTCCCAGGGCAGCACCTCATGGCTTGGCCTGACAGAAACCAGCCCCGCAAACCGAGGCGCAGGAACCCGGGAAGAGCTGCCATTTATTCAACACTAAACCCTAAATATTTAAAGTGAACAGTGACTCCTTCCTCACCTGGAGACAGGAAGGCACACCTGCTGCACACCTGCTCTCACCTCAGGGCTTCTTGAGGCCGCAGGGCAGCCCCAGGGCCGGCTTGGCCGCCACGGTGGGCGGGGAGTGCCACACGGCCGAGCTGGTGCGCTTGAAGTAGCGGGGTTTGCTCTTGTAGAAGATGTGCTCCAGCTTGGGGCTGGGGATGGCCCCAAACAGCGCATCCACGTCGGGGGGGTTGTAGTACTGCCGGATCACAGCCTGGCTGAGCTGATTCCCTGCGGGAACAGATGAGGGTTGTGTTAATTTTGTTAATTGGAATTGCTGTGTTGGCAACGCGGCATGTCCCCGCTTTGCTCCCAACGTGTTGTGACAAGATTCCCAAGTGGTAGAGGAGCCCCGGATTCCACATTCCACATACAATCACGGGATGCTTTGGGTTGGAAGGGACTTTAAAGGCGATCCAGTTCCACCCCCCTACCATGGGCAGGGACACCTTCCACTAGACAAAGTTGTTCCAAGCCCCTGTCCAATCTTGGACACGGAAGTACACATTCTGTGCTGGAGTACTTGCAACTACTCCAGGTTGGAGGAACTGGGCTGGGGGTCCTGGCCACACGTGTGCCCCTCCCACACATACCAGTGGCCCAGGCAGGGACAGGTTTGCGTGGCTGGCTCTCGTCATCGGTCGAGTCGTCGCTGTTCAGGTCCATCCCGTAGTCATTCGGGCTGGCCACAGGGGGCTTGAGGTCCTTCCTGCTCTGTGGAGTCATCTCATACGAGTTGCAGGCAGGGGGATTCTAGAAAGGAAGCACATTCCACAGGTCTCGGATACAGCAGCAGCACCACCACCTCTGAGCCCGTTCCCACCTCCTGCTCTGTCACCTCACAGCAAACCCTGAGTCTGGCAGCTCTCAAGTTTGGACCCGAGAGCTTGACCCCAGTTCCAAAGTTGTGACCCAGTTATGGCTGTGCACGGCTTTCTGAGTTAAGATTCAGAGCCACACGTTCGTTGCCAATGTTCAGGACACGAACACGCACCGCAGGTTCCTCCTGTTCCAAACCAACCCCTTTCCACAGGCTCTGCTGCCATCTTGTGGCTGCTCCCAAATCTGACCCTGAATAAAACTATCTCAGCACTTTTCTGCCCCACTATTTAAGAGGCACTTAGAGGGTCCAGACAACTCCAACAGCTGCTGTCTTATCCACAGCCAGAAACCCTGGCCAATCCCTCCAGCTTCCCTTCCCTCTGTCATTAAATATTCATGGAGTCAGCCCCAGATATCCAGGATTTGCAGAATTCCTGTGTTCTTGGAAAGGCAGATAAAAGCAGAGGGTGGAACGGGCCGAGGTAGGAGCAGGTCAGTGCTGGGAGTGAAGTTCTCCACTCTCACTCCTAAGGACCCATCCCCAGGTACCTCCTTGTTCTCCAGGAGCGGTGCCCGGGCGTTGTCTTTGGCCTTCTGCTCCTCTGAGAGTTTCTTCTGCTCTTCCTCCTGCCTCTTCTTCTCTGCCAGCATCCGCTGCTCCTGCTGCCAAGTGACACCCCCAGGATTACCCTCAGGGACTACACTGCCAACCCAGGCAGCCATCTTTGGGACAGGCAAAATATCTAAGCAGCTAATTACAGCCCTGTTCCTCCTGCTGCTGAGGAGCACTTGGGATGTGGTGCAGCTTCCTCAGAGGGACACAAACCCACCGACCCCCAGGCCACAGCATCAGCTGCCTTTCCTTGACAAAGCCTGGGCCTCCTGCCTTGGAAAACCTGCTGACTTATCTTGGGGCTACAGAAGCCAGAAACCGGTTGGCCATCTGCAGAAGTCTGTGATACTGATCTTGACCCCTTTCTGGGCTAGTAAACAGTATTTCTACAGGCCAGGTTGCCCCACTGTACCGTAACCACCCCAAACAGATTCAACTTCCAGCTCACAAGGGCCACAGCAGCTCCTCAGGGCTCCCCACAGTGTCCCAGCTGAGCTGCTCCAACAGCAACAGTGCTGAGCTCAGACTGTGTGGCTCTATCCCTTCCCAAAATCGAGCACTTACCTCCTTCTTCTCCATCTCCCTGCGGAGCCGCTCCTTGGCAGCCGCTGCTTCCTTCTGCAGGCGGGCAGCCTTCTCCTGCTGCTCCCGGAGCCTGGGAACCACAGCACAGGCCCTCACTCCCAGAGCCACACCAGGGCCCTTCCTCGCTGCATGCAGTGACCACCCTCCCTCACAGCTTTTCAGGTTCCACCCCTCACATTCCCAACATCCCTGAGCCCAGAATTCGTCCCTGGCAGCTCAGCACCAGCAACGGTCCGGAGCTGTGCTGCCAGCTCACAGCAGCTCCTTGCTGCTCCAGCCTTTCACTCCTGCCCTCTGTTCCAGCTGTGTTTCAATCCCAGCATAGAATTGGGTCCATCAATGGGGCTTTTGCCTTACTTTTCTGCCTGGATCCTCTCCTGCTCCCTCTTCCTCTCCAGTTCTCTCTCTGCAGCCAGCTGTCTCTCCCGCTCCTGTTCCGCCTGCCTCTGCTCAGCGATCTTCCGGGCACGCTCCTGCTCCTCTTCCCTCTTCTTCTGCATCAGCTCCCTGTGCCGCCGTTCCTCCTCCTCCTCCTGGAAGCCCAGGCAGGCAGTTACTCACCTGACAGGAGCGGGCTCCAGGGGAAAGCACCAGGAACCCCTCTCTTGACCCACATCCCCATTGCTACAGGGCAGGGAAACACCCCGGGGGTAAATTCCCAGTGCCCCAGGCAGGTGCATCCCCCCTCCAGTTCTGCCTGGGGGACAGGACTTTTCCCCACACACACCTGCTGCAGAGCTTTTTGTCTCCTGGCCTCCTCCTCCTGTCTGCGCCGGGCCTCAGCTTCCTCCATCTTCCTGGCAGCTGCTCTCTTCTTGATCTTCTCCTCTGCCAGCCTTTCTTCCCGCACCTGGAGCACACAGACCTGGTTTCAGGTAGGGCAGCACAGCAGGACATCTCACAGACAGAGCTCCCACCCTCTCACCCTCCCTCCCCTTCCCCTGGGAATCAAGGGGACCCGTGCTCTGTTTTAAAAAGGCCATATTTAGGGCAATGACCTTGTTTTATACGCCCCTGGGAAGAGCTGACCCCATCCTGGTGTTTACACATCCAGTCCCACAAAGCCATTGGAATATAACCTCAGAGCCATGCAATCAGACAGGCAGCTGTGGATAATTAAAGTAGACAAATGACTACTAGGCCACTGCACAAATTGCCTGGAAGTGTGGGATCTGAGGAAAGCTCTGGAGGAAGGATGTTTGCTTTCCCCTCTCCAGCTAATACCCAGATGGGAAATGCAGCAGATAAAGCCTTGGGGCCATTAGGCTGCCTTTATCTCCTGCAAGTTCTTCTCCTATTTACCAGAGCATTAATATAAGCCCACTTAGATTCATGATGATGGAAAAACAGGGGTTCAGCTGCCATTTGCTGTAGCCAGAGGAAGGCAGTCCCGCAGGATCACCAAAGCTCTACAAAGTCCTTCCATCAGCTACTCCCAAGTTCAGCCTCTAGAATCCAAGCCCTCTTTCCAGAAAGCGAACTTGTGTGGCTCCAGCTATCTCAGTGACTCTTGACTGTCCCAAGTAAGCCCTGCATGGGCTGTACCTTCTCGGTCTTCTCATCGAACAGCGCAATCTTCTGCTCGATCCTCCTCTTCCTCGCCTTCTCCATCTCCTCCGCCCGCTCCCGGGCCTGCAGCACCTTGCGCAGGCGCTCCTCGCGCTTCCTGGGGGGACGCAGCCCGGCTGTGAGCTCCTCCCAGCTCAGCACCAGGCCAAAAGGACACAGTAGCAAACTCATGGCTCAAATTCCCCGTTAATTTAAGCACCAGCCATGTTGCAGCTCTGTCAGAAAGGGAGGACTCCAGACAAAAAGCTGCAGCAGTGGGCAGTGAGGACAGTTAATGCTTTGTAGCAGCATTCTAGAGATACTCTGAGGACAAACACTGCCTGTGCCCACAGGAACCCCTGCTGCTTGCACAGGTAAAACACCTGGACACAGGTACCCCGAGGTACCCAGAGCAGCATGACCACATCTACTCACAGCTTCGCCTCTTCGAGTCGCCGTTTCTTCTCCTCCTCCAGTTTTTGCCTTCTCAGCTGCTCGGCTTCTTGCTTCTTCCGCAGAGTCTCCAGCTTCTGCCTCTCCTTTTCCTGAGGGGAATTGAAATGGCATTGTGCCCACCTGCCAAGGCTGCTTCCCACCCAAGGGCCCACAGGTGACAGCAAGGAGCTGCAGGCAGGACTACAGGGTGGTGACAGCCCTGGAGCAGAGCCTGTGACCTCGCCATGAATGGATACATGCAAGGAAAACGAGGCAGCGGTGTGACTCTTAGGGAGCACGAGGAGAAGCTGGGATGCTGAACCAGGAGCAGCAGGCAGCTCCCACAGGGATTGCAGGCAGGCAGCCCCGTGCTTTCTCTTGGTGCAAAGGAGCCACGGAGCAGCGCTAATGCCTGGCAGCGCTCCCGCTCCCTGCGGCGCGCGCGGGGACAGATGGTGCTCCAGGAAACACCTCGAGCTCCCGCTGCCTCCCACAAGGCTCGAGCTGCTGGTGAAGCACCACCACTCCCAGAGCTCCCAGCCTGCTCTGGCACACAACCAGGAATGGGGGCTTTCTCCTCGTTTTCCTGACCCAGCCCAGGCACGCTGTCAGCCAGGGGAGTGAGATCCAGCCACCGCTACAACCACAGCAAATGGATTAATAGCAACCTGCTCCATGCCAAAGCAGGCCTGGTCTCAGCACAAACCCACAGATCAGCACGGGGAATAGCCAAGGGATTCCCTTACCCTGGGCTCCCTGCTGGAAATGCTTGGTGCTGTCAGCATCCAAACTGGTTAATATGAAACTAACAATTGTATCTTATTGCTCTGCTGCTATTCAGTTATGTTTAGCTCCCACATGGAAAAACTCCCCAGGGGGAGCTGCTTGCACTGGAATGAAACCTAAAGTATTCCATGAACTGACAGCAGCAGAGGAAGCACTCCCTAGCCACAAGACTCTTTTCTCATCCTATTAACTCCTTTGTAGTCCTGACACCAACATCAGCAGGAGCCCAGCAAGACTGAAGATGGAACCCTTCACTGCTTCCCAAGAGCCTTCCCTGACCTGTTGGAGCACAGCCAGGCTCTGAGCACAGCCTGACAGCTCTAGGAAGCTCTGCTATTAGGCTGCAAGATGCAGCAACAGCAATTCCTGCATCCTGCCCTCCTCTTCCTCCCTCCCAGCTCTCCTGCAAGGGAAAAACCAGTCCTAGAAAGGAGACCTGGGATGTAAAGGCTTCAGTTACCAACACAACTCAACATTCACGTTGCCCTTGATTTTTGTTTCTCAGTTTTCATCCCTGACTGTTACTCGCCCAGAGCACAGGGGAACGATGCAGGAATAAAGCATGGATTTCAAACTGGAATTCTTTAGGAAGCTGACTAACCCAAATTTTATCTATTTAAATGCAAACAGATAGCTTCAAGTCACTTCTTAGTTTCAAATGGGTTGCAAAGTTCCTTTCATATCTGTGTTTGAAGTTAGGCAGTTAAACCACCATGTAGTGGCTTAGAGCAGAGTCTCCTCTTACCTTGGGATCAACCTGGAGAGGGGTGTTGTACCTGATGAAGGATTTTACGACTCCATTTCTCCCCACAGAGCTCGGTGTCATGAGGAGCTGGTTCTTCTGCACCGTGTGCAGGAAGGTTTTGAACGGGCGCACCACCTGCGGGAGGAGCACCAGAGGGTGAGTGGGGGTGAGTAAGAAAAGGTCTTGGGCAGGCACTCCAGGGTTCCAAGGATCTCACCTTGCTGGCTGGGAAGATTGGGGATGGGGTCTTCCTCCTGACAGGAGACAGCCCTCCCTCCTCTGCCTGCTGGTTGTCGTAGCGCTCATCCACAGCTTTCTTGTAGCTCGGCTTTCTCCTGTGAGACAGCACAGCCCATCACACCAGGAAAATCCTGCCCATGGCTCCAACCAGGGGTGCAAAGGCTCACAAACTATCCTGGGCTCAAAACAGATTCCATTGTGGGGAACAGGCAGGCCAGAGAAGCTGTGGCTGCCCCTTCCCTGCAAGTGTCCAAGGCCAGGCTGGATGGGGCTTGGAGCAGCCTGGGATAGTGGAAGGTGCCCCTGCCCAGGGTGACTGGAAGGGCTTTAAGGTCCTTTCCAGTTCTAAGATTGTGCATGCGTAGTTAATCAATAGAAAACATAAATTAAATCACAGAACCATAGAGGCAGGGAAAACTTATTTGCAGAAGTTTCATGGTTACAAACACTGAGACCAGTGAGCAACATTCCAGCACTGAACCTGTTTGGTTCAGCCCCCCAGAGACACTTCCAAGCAGGACATACCTGGCACTCTGGGGCGGATCCAGGGTCTGCCCATTCTTATTTAAGTTGTTCTCTGCAAGAGAACAGTTACACAGTGAGTTCTAGCAGGAAAAGTCCCCTCCAACACAGGTTTGACAGCAGAGAATGGATGTAGCAGCTCACTGAACAGCAAAACCACCTGTCATGAGCTGGGCACAGTAGGACCTGGCTCACATGGCACTGTTCCCACCTGGAGATTCCAGACAAAGCTCTGCACAGCTTCAGCAGTGAGACTCAACTAAGCCTCTCACAACCCTCCAGCCTCATTACATCCATCTCTGGCGTTTGCCAGGATGGAAATAACTCCAGCACAGAGTTTTCTCACTGCTAATTGTCTGAAACAAATCCCTGCTCATCAAACATTAATTAATCTTGCAAACTGAGCTCTCAAATTAACCAGTCAATCTTTCCAGCTTCCCAGCCAGCCTCCCAAAATGACAACTTCCCAAAGCCCTGCCCCAAACCCCTCTGGAATTACCACTGCTGCTCGGCTCCTGCAGCTGCTCCTGTTTGCTGACTGTGTGGGAGCGAAGGGACATCCGAGGGCTTTGGAAATCCTGTGGGAAAAGCAAAGGGATTTCAGGACAATTCCTCACAGAAACAGCCCATTCCTGGTTCAGATCTTGGGGTGGTTCTGATACAGGTACAGTCAGAGGTATTACCAGGGAATGCCAAACCATCTCTTGGCAAAGGCCTGGCTGCTGTCTCATCAGGAGAGACAGGGACATGAACACGAGCATCTGCGCTGCTTAAACTCCACCAACTCATCAACTATTAAGGCCTGAAGCCTTCCAAGCAGTAAATCTGTGCAGCTGGAGCTCTGGCCAGAGCCAGCATACCCATTTCCCTGAGCAGTGAGGAATGGGGAGCCTGGAGACAGCGGCTCATTTCCATGATTTATCTGTTTGTTACAGGATAGCCATTGCTGCTCGCTGCCTCTGCACTTAGGCTGGGGCACGCTCCACTGGGATAATGGGTTGTGGTTCTGGAATTGCTCTCTGCCAGCAGCACGAGCATTACCTCCTGGGCAGCACTTCCCAGGGCAGTGTTGGGAAGACAAGCAAAGAGGTTGATGGAGATTTCACCCTCCCCAGTTGCTCAGGACCCACCCTGCAGCCCAGCAGAGGACACAGCTCTACTGAACCTGGCCTGGCAAGGACCTGGCACAGCCACAGTGTGCAGGTGCTGCCTGTGCATGATCCTGACACAGCCCATTCCTGGCTCACGCTGCTCTCAGCTCCCAAAGGCAGCCCTGGCAGCACCCAAACCACACCTGGCTTGCCCAGAAACTGCTGAGAGGCAGCTGGGGTAAGGAACCTGGTGCCATGGGACAGGCTACAGGGCCCCACTCCCACAGAGGGAGGATCCAGGACAGCTCAAACACACCACAAGCGCCAGGCTGCTCTTATAAATCCATCAGGGTAAAGAAACAAGAAGCCTGAGGCCACTGGTCCCAGATCTGCAAAGCTGTCACTTCTTGGCTTGGTTTCCTTATTTTTCCATATTTTCACTCTAAGCTGTCCCCACACTGTAACAGAGGGAAAAAAAAACCTAAAAAACCTGACTGTTTCTGAGCTTCTGCATAGATATTACAACTCTCCTTGTTTTCACAAGTGCTTCAGGCCACTGCTCTGCTCCATGAATTCAGGCTCTGCTCACTGAAATTTGTTCTGGACAAAACACTGATTTCAAGCCAGGATTTCTACCTCAGTGAGGATTATGGAGGGAAAGGTTTTGACCTGAATAATATTCACAAATTTCTGTGTCTGTCCAAAGTAACAAGTGTTGAATTACCTGCAGGACCAACCAAAAGGTCAAAAGAAGCTTTAAAATTACAGGAACAACAGCTGGCAAACCATGACACCAGTTGTACCAAACTTCCCTGAACTATGAGAAGGGTTTTTATCTATACAGATTTGGGAGTGAATCTTCACATATGATCTCTGGCAAGAGGTTAAGAAGGAAGAGCCAGGCAGCAGGACTCAATCCTGAGGTCAGGCTCAGGTTGGTGTGCAACAATGTAAACAGATTTAGGAAAAGAACAGAGGAAAGGCCATGTTTCAGTCAAGGAACCTTGGAAAGCACCCGACACTGTAACACCCTCCTGACAGAACACCTCAACCCGCCAAACAAACACCTCAACCCAAAGCAGGTGCTCTTTTCCCAAAGAGAACTTGGCTGGCTTTGGTTTTGCTCACCCTGGAATGTTGTGATTAAGACTTTCTGTAGTCTGACTACCAGAGCCACAGAGGTTGTGGATGGGCTCGTGCAGCTCTGAGCCAGGTGCTCTGTGCCTTCCTCGCTCACTGCTACAGGACAGGTTGACAGAGTCTGGCAATGCACAGCCAGAGCTCCCAAACTTCCCAGTAAGGTGTGTTCCACACCTGTTCCTCCCCAATCCATACAGACACAAATGCTTTTAATCCCTGCCCAAACCTTACCAGCTTGGTGGGGGTGGAGGTTCCAGGAGGAGGCCTAGAGGAAAAAGAAAGACAAAAGGGGCTGTGCTTAGCAACACTGAGCAAAGTGGGAAACCACTTGGATTTTACACCAAGAATGGCAGGAAAAAAGTCCTGGAAGCAGGATAGGAGGGGTAAATAAATAACTGAAAGGATTCTCACCCAGTTTTGATAACAGTTTCCTCATCCTCTGGCACGCTTACAGAGCTGGAGGCTGTGGGAGAGAAACAAAACACACCTGAGCTGTGAGGTTGGGGAGCAGCCAAGGACCAGGTCCCTCCAGACACTGCAGAGGGGTTTGTCCTGCCCCAGGGCAGGGAAGGGCACCGGAGCACACCCAGGTGGCACTGCAGGAACGCGGCGGCAATTCCGGTGCAGGAAATGAGTTTTCAATTATGGATGAGTTCAGAGCAATATTCCAGGAGTTGGTATTAATGGGGCTGGGCTTGGCCTTAGGCTTATCTGCAGGGCTTTGACTGGACACTACCATCAGTCAGAGCCAGTGTTATTTACAGTGGGAGTGCTGCTTCCCAAGCTCTGCTGCAGTGAGCTCAGGAGCTCCGGCACAGCCAGAACCTGCGACGAGGAACCACAGAACCAAACAATTATCACCAGGGACCCTGAGGGTCATCCAGTCCCATCCCCTGCCATGGGCACCTTGCACTAGCCCAGGTTGCTCCAAACCCAGTCCAAACTGGCCTTGGATGTTCCCAGGGATGAGGCAGCCACAGCTTCTCCACCAACCTATGCCAGGACCTCACCACCCTCACAGGCAAGAATTCCTTCCATATATCCCGACAAAATTTCTCCTCTTTCAGTTTGAACCCATTTGCCCTTGTCCTGTCACTCCAGTTCCTGATGAGGAGTCCCCCCCCAGCTTGCTTGTGTAATGGTTCAGCAGTTTAGATCAGACTGTCCCTCCCCAAACCTGCCTCTACCACCAACTGTAAAAGCGTGGGAGACTTTTTAATCTACAAAGTTCAGCCTCAAAATTCCCTTCTCAAACAAGCTCTAGAACCAGCAGCCACACCCTGCTAAGGATATGGGAATTTGTGGGACTTTCACTTTCCAGGAGACAGGCAGGGCTTTGGGAGAATCCATCACCCCTTTTGTATCCCCAAACCCTCCTCAGCTTTACCAGTTGCCCCCACAGAAACTGGGAACAGCAGTTGCCCAGAGAAGCTGTGGCTGTCCCATCCCTGGAACGTTCAAAGCCAGGTTCGACAGGGCTTGGAGCACCCTGGGATAGGTGAAGGTGTCCCTGCCCTGGGCAGAAGGTGGAACTGGTCCTTCCAACCCAAACCATCCTGGGATTCCAGGATTAACAACTTCTCCCAGCAAATCAGCAATGGTTAAAGCTAAATCAAAATGGAGACATTAAAGCTCCAAGGTGATTTACAAGGCTGAATTCAGTTACCTGGGTTTCCCTGCTCAAAGGGGGCTTCAGGGACAACTTCCAGGAGGAACTGCAGCTTGCCTAGCCTGGGAAGCTCAGCTGCTACCCCACACCAAAGAACCAGCCCCAGCACATTGCTTTGCTCAGCAGCAGAAAGCAGCAAAACCCTTGGTGACACCCGAACTCACCATCCATGGAGCTGCAGGACACTGATCTCTTCCGAGCCACCTTCCTCTTGGCTGCTGTCCTGGCCATGGACCTCCGGATCATGCTCTCCCTCTTGCTGGCCAGGGAGTATTTCTCTGCCAGGGAGGTTCTGTGGCTCAGGGAGGTTTTGCCCATCAGGCTGCGGCGCACAGAGCGGCGGCTGAGCCGGGAGCCGGTCGGAGTCACCGGGTTGTCCCTCAGGGGCTGGGAGGGCTCCTCAGCCTGGTGGTGTTCCTGAGGGGAGCCATCCCCTTCCTCTAGCCCAGCCTCTGTGCTCAGGGTGATGGTGACATTGGCTGCCTTGGCTGCCTGCTGCTCAGGCACAGCCTGGCTGGCCTCGGGGGTACAGGGAACCACCAGCTCAGGGGCCGTGGGCACCGGCGGCGATTTGGGAACATCGCGTTCCTTGGGAGAGCCGTTCCCTGAGCTCGTGGGGAGCAGCTCTGCCGGCTTCACTCCGCTGCTCTGGAGAGGCACTGCAGTGCTGCTGTGGTCAGCTTCCACCCAGGGATCCTTCCCTGCTGCCTGTAGGGCAGGAGGGCTCTCAGGAACCACCTTGGAGCTTCTGGCAGAGGCTGCAGCCCGGGATCGCGTCACACGCTGAGGGGGGGAGTTTCCTGTGGCCTCGGCCCTGCTGGGTGCCAGGTTTTCTTTGTTCTGGAGTCGCTGAGAGCATCGCACAGAAGGCACCAGCTTGAAGCTGCTGTTCCTCTTCCTGGAGAGCCTGATCACAGGAACAGTGGGTTAGATGGGAGCAGGAGCCGGGAACAGCCCTGAGTCCTTCCGTGCACACACGGGAATGGAGCCAAAATACCAGGGATGGGCCCAGGATACACAGAGCTGCACAAAGCAGCTAATGCAGACAGTAATTCGAATTAGCAGATGCAATGCCTTTAAAGCAGAAAGATAACAACAGACAGAGATAGTGGGATATAGAACTAGGTAACAAATGAGAGCACTTCTCATGAGAATCAAAATCCAATGTTTTTCGACCACAAGGCCGAAAGCGCCCCAGACACAGGGTCTGACCGGACCTTTAACATCGGGAGGACCCGCGGGACGAAGGAGGAGGGACCTCCATGCGACAAAGAAGGGGATCGCCAGGACATGCTCCGAGGAGGTGATTGTTTCGCTGAACACCTAGCATCAGGTCTGTTCAGCCCCCCACGGGATCCCTCCCTCCTCCAGGTCCCGAGGGCTCTCTCTGCGCTCCCCCTTGACCCCGCCCGTGCCGAGCGGGGCTCCCCAATCCCCGCTCCCGCCGCCCCTCACCGCTTCCTGCCGGGCTCCTGCTCCTCCTCCTGCAGGACCGACAGCCGCTTCCTCCGCTGCCGTTTCTTCTGCGACGGCGTTTTGGGCATCAGCTCGAGCTCCTCGCTGTAGTCGCTAGAGAGGAAGGGGAGACCAAAACGGGATCAGCGCGGAGGGCGGCCGGTACCGGCCGGGGCCTAGCGGGGACCGGGGTGCCGGTACCTGACGAACATCCGGACCGCCTCCTCGTAGATCTCATCCAGCCACACCATATCATTGTCGTCCACCTGCTGCAGGAGCTCGGCCAGACGCCGCTCGCACTCCATGGGCAGCTGCAGCGAGCGCGACGCGGCCGCGGCCGCCGCCATCGCCGCCATCGCCTCAGCATCAACGGCCGCGCGCGCGCGGCACGCTATTCAAACACGGGACCGCCCCCCTTCGACAGCCAATCACCAGCGGCCTCCCCATAGAGTAGCCAATCATCGCCCGTCGCCCCCTTGGCTCGCCCTTCCCATTGGCTGCCGTGGGAAGGGGCCCCGCACTCCGCGCCGCTCTGCTCGCCCGTCTCTATGCTCCTGGAGGATCCTCTCAGAAGGCGGGGCTTGAGGGGGCGGGCGCATAGCGCAGCTGGAGAGTGACAGACGGGCACGATGACCAATAAAAGGCCAAAATTGGAGGTGCGCGCTGTGATTGGCGGAGGTCGGGAATGACCTCGGGGCGGGAAGGGAAGGGCCGTGGTGTGAGGGCGTGCTGAGGAGACGAGGCTGCGGCGGTCGGGTGGCTGAGCGAGGGGTCTGGAGGGGTCCCTTGCGGCGGGGAGGGGGGGCCCCCAGGATCTAAGCCCTGTGCCTGGGCCTGTCTTCCCACTCCCCCCATGCCCGGGAGTACCTCGGTGCCTCTTTCCCTCATTGAGGAGTGTCCTGGCTGCCCACCGGCTTTGTCCTCTCCTTCTGTGTTCCAGGCAAGGCCATGGCGGAGGGTCCCCAGCAGCTGCTGGCGATGTGTGGGCAGAGGCTATCCCGCTTTCTCCACAACGCCAAGGACAAGCGCCTGGCCTGGCTGCGGGAGGTGGAGGAGCAGGGCGTGAGGATGCTGGAGAGGTAGGGCTGCCCTGAGGGGCCCCCTCTGTGCCCGGGGAGTGGCTGCCCTCGGGATATTTCCACCCACGGGTGCTCCCAGCTGGGTGTGGCTGGGCTCGGGTGTGGGTTTGGGCCCCATCTTAACCTTCTTTTGGGCAGAGGGGAAAGCAGTCTGTGCTCTGCCTCTTCTGCTCTGCAGCAGCTTCAGGGCTGAGCCTGCACTCATGCCCAAAACGCCGTCGCAGAGGAGGAAGCCCAGGAAAAGGCAGTCCACCAACCTGAGGGAGGAAAGCAAGGAGCTGACTAGGAGGAGGTAGGTAGGTGGGTCAGCTTGCTCTGGCTGTGCCTCATGGTGTTTGAGTGACACAAAACAGTGCCTACATTCCCTGAGTTAGCAAAGGAGCATGTTGGCATCGATCACTGGACTCTGGTCAGAGTTTGGGATAAAGTTGGCTGCTTTCCTTCACTTTCTTTTTTGTTTTTTCCCTTGTTATAATTAAAGAACAATAAACACACTCTTTTTTTGTCTGTTTGTATTTGGGTTCCATCTCACTGGGTTTTGCTTTTGCCTTGAGGTTGCCACTACTGGGGTTCACTTTATAAACTTCTGTATTGGTGCCTGGAGAACCTGAGAATGGGATGTGCTCCTGACCCCATGTCCAAGCTGGCAGGCAGGGAGGCTCCAAGGGTTTACCGAGGCCCTGAAGTGGAAATTCCAAGTGATTTGCTTAGCACCCAGCACACTTTTCAAGCTTCCCAAACCTGATCCGTTGGTGTGTTCCGGCACAAAAAAACGTGCCAATCATGATGAAAAGCCCACAGGAGGAAGAGTTAGAGCTGGGAGACTGTCAGGAAGCAGACATGGAGGGTGGGGAGAGCAGCAGGAATAGCAGGGAAGTGTGGGAGGTTTGTGTGTGTGTGAGGGAGGGCAGGAGAAGCAGCGCTGTGGATTGGAGTGGGGAGAGCTCTGCCCTGTGCTGCTCCTGGTGGAGGTTAAACCCAGCTTGGTCTAGGGGTAAACACACTTTTCCCACTTCCATTCCTCCACCTTTTACTCTGGATACCCAGCTGGGGCTGGACTTGTGGGGCTTTGTGTGAGCTCCTGCCCGGGCTGTGTCCATGTGCATCTCCCCAGGGATAGGACGGGCTGTGAGGGGGAACGGTGGAGTGGAGAAGCCAGCAGCAGCTTCCCTTCAAAGGTCACCATCTGCTTTTCCCTCTAAAACTCCTTGGGAGCAGGCAACTCCTTCATCACCTCCTTCAAAACTGTTTTCAGGTTGTCCCGCAGGAGAAGCGCCATCAAGCCGGTGTCTTCCAGGCTGAGTTCCCAGCGGCGCCCGGGCCAGGAGCAGCCCCGGAGCCCTGGTGGGGATGAGGTGTTTGTGCCTGGCTGCACTCCAGAGTCTTCAGCTGGCCTCACACCCCAGCCTGTGGCAGCACATGTTCCCATGGCACAGGTGGACTGCCAGGAAGAAGGCACAGAAGCCCCTCTGGCTCTTTTGGGGGCGCGGCTGCCTGAGGGGGATGCGGCAGCCGAGCTGCAGGAGGTCTCTGGCATCACTGAGATCCCAGCTGAACAGCCAGGAAGGGATGGAGAGCAGGACCCCAGGAGAGCCAGCACCTCCACTCCCAAGGCTGCACTCCAAGGAGATGAATCTCCTCAAGGCCTCAAGACACTGCTCTTCCAGGCCTCCCCCAGCAAAAGAGTGGCAGAGAAATCCCGGCCGCGCCGCCGGAGCGGGCTGGGCGCTTCCCGGAAGAGCCGCAGGGCTTCCCTGGCCGAAAAATATTCCCTGGCTGGCAGGAGGGAGAGCATGATCCGCAGATCCATCGGCAGGGCAATGGCGAGGAAGGCAGCAGCACAGGAGTCCTCCTCAGCCTCCAGCAGAGTGAGCTGTGAGTCCCTGCTCCACTTCCATGTGGGAATGGAGCGGCTCGGAGCGGCTTATCCCTGGCTCCGGCTTGCCGGAGTCTCCTTGTCCTCGTGGGCTCCTGGGGTGCAGCTTCACGCCAGGGTTTTGCTGGAAAAGGGGAAGGCTTGGGGTACAGAGGTTGGGAATGGGCAGAAAGCACAATTGTGAGAGTGTGGCCAGGCTGGTTCCAGCCACGTGTGCCTTTGGATCAGGAGAGAGATTGCTGCATTCCCTGGGGAAGGGCTTTAATTTATGGCTTCTGCCAGCTCTCCAAAAAATCAATAGGGCTGAAAGTGCAGCCCTCAAATTGGGCTGGAGTGGGCAGAAGAGCTCAAATGCTTTTTAGGGAGGATAGAAGAGACCCAAATTAGCTGTGTCACCAGAGGAACAGCAGTCAGGAGCCCAGGCTGTTCCTGGTAGCACCAAATCCCTCGTATCCTCCATTCCTGCTGCTCCTTTTTGGCTGTTTGGGCTTTCCAAACCTGTCGCTGCTGCAGGCAAATGGGCCGTGGTGGAGCATGGAGGCCTCTGGAACTCAGCGTTGTCAGCCTTGAGTCACGCTGTATCCAGGCATTTGTTACAACACTTGGAGCGAAGGGGTGTGTGATGGGGGGGTGGAACGAGCCTGAAATCAGCCCAAAGCCCCTGGATCCCCACACAGGAGCATTCAGGGAGGCAGGAGCTGTAGCCAATGGCCTGGGGATGCTGGCTATGACACAGGCAGCTGGAGCAGGCTGCAGGCAGCAGAGCTGCTGCTGCCTCGGTGCTCTGCCTTCCCAGCCCACTCCAGATTCAGTGGCACTCGAGGGAGGTGTGGTGCTGGTGGGGAAGGCTGAGCAATCCGTGTTCCTGTGCTGCTGCACGTGCACCCAGCGGCTGTTGGGAGCCTGGGAGTGAAATCCCCAGCCCCACTTCAGGCTTTTCTCTCCAGGTCAGAGCTCCTTGGAGGCTTTTGTGGAAGAAGAGGCGAGCAGCGGCACCAGGTGAGGCTGCCACGTAAAGCAGGTGGGAAGGGATCCCAGAATTCCCTCTGAGGGCACTCCCTGGGTGGCTTTTAGGTCACAGGTTTTGTAAGGGACCTCTCAGGTGTTGCTGTCACCTGGGGCGGGCTGATATTTCAGGCTGTGCTGTTCAGGCACAGCGAAATTAAGCCCTTCACTGGGCTGGGCAGTGGTGTGCTGTGGGGTTCCTGGAATTCCTGGCTGCCACCAGCCTCTGAATGCTGGGATGGTGGTGGTCAGTCAGCTCTGCTCTGGCTGGAGAGGGGACAGGTAAGGAAGGCTCAGCTCAAGGCTGTCAGAGCTCCCTCTTTACCTGCTACATGGTGCCAAAGCTGGTTGTGGGGCATTCAGCAGCACAGTGGGGCAGTCCCTCAGGGGAATTTACAGCCCAGCCTGTGTGCCTGGCTGGAACAGCCTCTGGATGTGCTTAGGAACCTGCACTTCCCTTGGGGTCCTATGCTCTGCCTCCACCACCAGTAACTTGCCTTCAGAGAAAAATTATTAAAACAGCTTTTCCTTTACAGGCATGAGCTGGAGCCAAATTCCCCAAGGGAAAAGGTGAGTTCCCAGGAACAACCTTCAGACTGTGTGGACACCTTCTTGCTGAATCAGCACCTTTGCTGAGGTTGTCACTGGAAGCAGGGACGTGGCTGGTGTCCCAAAATGAGCCCTGGCTGGGAGGGAAGCAGACCCTATCCAAGGAGCTGGCTTTTCCAGGGCAGCAGGTCCCTGGTAGCCTTGTTCTTTGGAGCAGCTGTGCTTAGGGAATGCTTGTCCTCTTTCCCTGCAGGCTCCTGAAGATGTCCTCATTCCAGGCACAAGTCCCCAGGCCACCAGCCCTCCTGCACAGCACCTGTCCCCTCCTGAGCAGCAGGCAGGGAATGCTGCAGGTAACTTCCAAGGGGTCTCACTTTGGGTTTGAAGCCCCAAACACACACAGACCTAGGGGTCAGTGGGGACATTCCTGGGAAATCTGGGGTATGTGTTGAAACAGAACCACTTCTGATCAGTCAAGGAAATTCTCCAGGTCAAGTTTTGACCTCCTGAAGAGGTGAGACATCAGTTAGGTGAGCAAAGACAGGCAAATGTGTCCAAGCCTTGAGGCAAACACTGTCCTGTCCAACTTCAGTCTGTGCAAGGAGTGAATGGGGACACTTGGGAAGGAGCTCCCAGAGCTGCAATCTCCCACAGAGTGTCAGGTCCTTTCCCTCTGGGGTTGCATTAGTGAGGATTTACAGGTCCTGATGATTTTCTGTGCCTCCGAGCAAGAAGAGGGAGATTTGGAGGGCTTTTTGTTCCCTGTGGGAGCTGCAGGATCTGACAGGCAGCTGGAGCTTGAGGGAAGAGTCCCTGGAGGGAGCTGGCTGCCTCACACGTGGCACTGACTGCAGGTTTCTCCACAGGAAGCCATGTAAATCCCAGCAGTGAATCCCAGAAGAGCCAGGAGCGGCCCCACTTTGCCAAGTCCCAGGAGAATCCCTCACGCATGTGGTAGGAGACACTGCAAGGAGCAGGGATGAGCCAGGGGTCTGCAAGGACTCAGTCTTGGATTTTTAAGCCATTTGTGTTAAAAACCTTTGGGGGTTTGCTTCCCTGCCTTCCCCTCCCAATTTCCAGTGTAGCTCTGAGATCTCCTTTGCTCAGATCCTGTCTCTTGGAAGTCCCTTGTGACTTCTGGAGCTTTGTTAGGGTGTGGGACCAGGCCTGGCATGGGGAGCAGCACCCGTGGTCCTGCACAAACCAGCAGAGGTGACACAGCACAGTGAGCTCAGAGCTGGGAGGTGACTCTAAGGGCTCCTGAGGGGGTGGCCAGGAGTGAGTGACCCACCTGGTTGTTTTTGTCTCAGTGTCTGGAATACCTGACGTGTCTCCTCACTGTGTGTAGCTGGGCAAGTGTGTGACAGCCAGTAAATCCCTCTGGGCAGTGTGACAGCCACCTAATGTCCCTCTTACTAATGCCACCAGGACAAGAGGCTGCAAGCAAGCCCTGGGTGTGCTGTGGCAGGGGCAGCAGCCAGGGGACCGGGCCCTTTCCCCCTTGGATGAGAAGCACAAGACTTCTGCGAACCAGGCTCCAGCGTCACCTTCTCCAGCCAGCAAGGTGAGTGGTGCCACAGCCCTGTGCCCCCTGGCCCTGGCAGGTCCTGAGCTCCCTCCCTCTCTCCCCTCAGGTTGTCAGGCCACTGAAGAACTTCCTGCAGGGACGAGGGGGTGGCATCAAGGACTTCATCAAGCGCAACACTCCCACCCGGCCCAACCCGAAGGTGCATTGTATGCCAGGGGTGGGAGGAGAACAGGCTGCATGTGCCATGGAGGGGAGTTCTGGTGTTACTTCCAAACCTTTAATCATGTTTTTGATGTCCTTTCTCTGCAGGGAGACTTTGTTGTAAGTAATGACACCTTATCCACTGGGACTGGACACACTGACCACGCTCTCCCCCCACGCTGATGTCTGTCAGCCCTCTGGCCACTCCAGTGGTGAGGTGACAGGATCTGTGTGCAGGTGTGTCCTGCTGGGAGCCTCTGGCCTCTGAGCAGGGCTACCCTGTGCTCCCTCTCCACCATTCTCCTGGCTCCTGGGACAGGTAATGCTGTCCCAGGCAAGAGGGAAAAGTCACCTACAGCAGGAGCATACTGTTCCTTGCCTAAACATTCTCTGCAGCTGAAGGACTGAGGTTTTTCCCTCCTGTACCTCTGCTCACGTTGGAAAATCCCTATTGCCAAACACGTGTGGTCTCCCCTTCTGCTCACTCCCCATCCTGGTGTGCAGGTGAATGATTCTGGCAGTAACTGTACTAGGCAGCCTGAGGGGAGACACAGCCCCCAGCACCTGCCACAGTCTGAACTCTTCTCCCTCCAGGAGAAGGAGAGGCAGAGACTGGAGAACCTCCGGAAGAAGCAGGAGGCTGAGGAACAGAGGAGAAGGAAAGTGGAGGAGGAGAAGAGGCGGCGGCAGGCAGAAATGAAGCAGTGAGTTGGGTCCCTTTCCCCTGGTCGGCACAGCCTTGCCTTGTGCCTGCCACCTGGAATGAGCACTTGGGGAGCAGGCACAGCTCAGGGGCCCCTCTTGCCCAGGAAACGGGAAGAGCGCCTGAGGAAGGCCCTGCAGGCTCGGGAGCGGCTGGAACAGATGGAGGAGGAGAAGAAGAAAAAGAGGATGGAGCAGAAGATCCTGCAGAATGATGAGAAAGTGAGAAGGCTGAGTGGGGTTTGGGCCTCTTGGAGAGGTGTGAGCAGGGCAGTGGCATGCCAGAATTCCTTCTGACAAGGGAGGCTTTTGTTCTCCATCCCTGTGCACGCTCCTGTTGTGACAGGCCCCGTTCACGGCGCTCTGCGTGCAGGGAATGTGGCAGCACCTGCCTGCCCCAGGCACAGCCCTGCAGGTGACAGCCTCACCTGGCCCACACACTTGGACTGGAGTGTGGCTCAGCTGGGGGTGCATCTGGGTCAGGTTTGGGCTTCAGAGCCTGGCCTGGCCCTTTTTATGGGGGGGCATGCTGGGCTGGTGGCTGTGTGCCCGGTGCTGCTGCTGTTGTACAGCTGTGCAGGGCTGAGGGACCTGTGCCTGATGGCCCAGAGCCTGAGCAGCCTTCAGGAGAGGCCTGGCTGCTCCTGTTGGGCTGGACTGAAGTGACCTTTGAAAAAGGTCAGCCTTGGAAGGCAAGGAATTATGCTCCTTCCAGCCTTTCCCAAACCCTGAGCAGCCAAAAGCACTCAGCACTCTACTGGGTGCCATGTCCTCAGTCTCCTTAGCACCTGGAGTACCCCAGGCTCCAGACCTCCCTCCAAGGCTGTGAGGTGTGTCCTCAGGGTGGTGGGGCTGACAGGAGTGGCTTTCCCAGGTGCACATCTCACAGGTGAGGGAAGAGAAGGTGGTGGAGGAGCGGAGCAAGAGGAAAACATCCAAGAAACATGGGGAAGCAGAGGCACGGAAGCAGAAGACACTGAAGGGGGTAAGAGCAACTTGGGTCTTTCCTGCACGTGGGAAAGGACAGGGATAGCAGAGATCCACTCTGTTGTTGTGGCTGGTGCGGCAGGGACAGGTCACTGCCTGCTTCTGCAGGGATTTGGGGGTCTGGGCTGCCAGATCCCTGTCCAGGCAGCTGAGGTTGGGTTGGGACAGAAGGGAGACATGTCCCAGCTGCTGGAGGCTTACAGGGGTTTTCCTGTTTGTTCTTCAGGAGGAAAATGAGCAGCAAGAACCACTGCAGAGAAAGAGAGAGGATGAAGTGAAGGAGAGAGGGAAGAAAGTCTTGGAATTGAAGAATCTTCTGGAGCAGCAACAGGCAGAACAAGCAAAGGATAGGTGGGAGCTGGTGCCTGTTCTGCAGCAGGGAATTGGCCACTGGCATGGGGAAGCAGGGAATGTAAATGTGATGTTGGAACTGGGCTCTGGGGCTGCCCAGAGCTTGGGGTGCAGGAGCAGGGGGCTGTAAGGATATGAGGGGCAGATGGACATCTTTCCCTCTCTAAATTCTCTCTTTCCCCCAGGGATCCCAAGCATCGAGGGAAGGAGAAGACCCCTCAATCACAGCTGGAGCCAGTGGTGTTGTCTGGCAAGACCACCAAGGTGGGCTTGGAATGCTCTGGGTGCAACCTCTCTGCACCACACAGGCTGGGCTCAGGATCAGGGCTTTTCCAAGTCCTGTGTGGCTGGGGTGTTGTTTAGAGGATCACATGCAAACTAATGCAAACTAATGACTGTTATTGTACAGAGGATCTGTGCGAGAACAAGCCAAGGGCTGGGGCTTCCCTGGCTGAGAGGTGACCCCTCAGCCCTGGCACGAGATGGTGACAGCCATGAAATGGCACTTGGAATAACACCCCAAAGAGCATTCACTGATCCTGAAAAGAATATGGAAATTAGAAATTTATTCCACTCTTCCTGCCACAGTCCCTCACTGTGCCCAGAGGATTTGATCCCCAGACCAACCCTCAGGTGCCCTGTGGCTCTGTGTCACTTCATTTGCACTCACACAAAGAATACTGGTTCTTAAATCAGGGTTGTTGGTCTCAGAATATCATACTAACATTTTCTTTCACTCTCTACTCTAAAATTCATTGTTTCATTAGTGAAAAATCAATGCCCCAAGTGGTTCTTCCTCTTCAGGATCAATTCTTCCTCCTGTGTGGGCTCCTGCTGCACTCCTTCCCTCAGTCCCTGGCACTTGGATTCTTTTGTGCTGTATAAATTTAATTTAAGGTCTGAATCCTCCCTGTGCTGCCAGCAGCTGGGCCAGAGTGAGCCTGGCAAAGCTTCCCCAGGCAGGAGAAAATGGATGTAACTCCAAGCACTGAGCAGCACAGAGGGAAAAACTCTGGGAATGTGGTTTGGGTGGAAAAGGAACTTGAGCAGTGATCTTCTTTTCTCTTGGTTAGGGGAAAGAGAGTCCTGAGGAGTTGTCCCTTGGGCCTGGGCAGGAGAAAAGAGATGAGCCCCCAGAATCCTTTTTCCTGGCTCTTAACACCTGGCTCCAAGTGGTGAAGGTGAGTGTGGGCTGAGCTGGACCTGAGGGGAGGTGGGATTGGCTTTACCTGGGAGTCTCGGATTTGGGATTATTCCTGCAGAGGAAGACAGCAAGGCACTGAGGGTTGGCTTTTGCCTGAGCTGCTGGGAGCACAGCTCTGTTCCAGAGGCTGTTCTGTGTGAGTGAGGAATGACTTGATTCCCGTGTTTTACAGGAGGCAGATGCTCAGCAGCAGCTGGGGGAGGAGAAAAAACCCATCCAACCAGCAGCCCCCGGGACGTGGCTGAGCAAAGCCGTCAAGGTGAGCCCTCGGGTGGCCCCTGCCTGCCGTGGCTACCTGGCCCCCGCGGCTGGGAGGCACGGCAGCGCTGGGCACGGGGAATGCGATGGGAAAACAAGCGGTTTGTGGTGGCAAAGATGCTGGAAGCGGCCACGGGAGGGCAGCAGGTCCTGAGCGGGCCCAGGGCGGCCGGGCTGTGCCCGCTGGGGATAAGGAGCTTTCCAGAGGGGGAGCGGCCGGGAAAGGTGCTCGGAGTTGGGATGGAGCTCTGCTGGGAATCTGCCGTGGGGCTGCGGGCACTGTCCTGGCTGTGGCAGAGCTCCAGGGAGGGAAAACCGATCCACCATGGAATACATGGAAGGGTTTGAGTGTAGAGACATGAGTACTGGGACATGCACAGTGTGCCTTCCCCAGGTTTTTCCACAGAAAACAGGAGGGGAGGGAGTGTTAAGAGTGGGTGTCAAGGCACAGAGCCCCGCGACAGTTTGGTGTTGGTGCAAGATCTGAGCACTTTGGGGCTCTGGTGGCCATTCCCCCCTGGCCAGGCTGGCTGTCTTGCTGCTTCCCTCCCTGATCACTGCTCTGCCTGTGGTTTCAGAGATCCCTCTCCACCTCCTGCCTCGGGCCCCCGCAGGGCGCTCAGGGCTCACCCCCGGGCGGCACCAATGACTATGGGCTGGATCTGAACAGCGACGACTCCACGGATGACGAGAGCGACCCTCGGAAGCCTGTCCCTGCCTGGGCTGATGGTAGGTGGCAGCTCTGGGCTGCTTGCCTCTCCCTCCTGCCCTGGAGCTTTCCAGCTTTGCTTGGAGCCATCCCGAAGCGCAGTCCAGGATCGTGTGTGGCTCTGTGCGCTGAGGGGGTCAGTGCCGCTTCCTGCGAGGGCGCGTGGGCTGAGGGGAAACCAGAGTCCTCCTCGCCTGCCTTTGGTCCCAGGGAGTGAGAGGAGAGGGGAGATAGCCCCAACTCCAGCAGGGAAGCGAGGTGTGGTGGCTTTGGGAGGTGCCCCACCCCTCCTGCACAGGTCGTGGGCTCTCAGAAGGGAAAGGGAATTGCCCATCCCTCAGGCTTAGGCAGGGCACTCATCCGTGTGTTGCTGCCGTTGTTCCTGCAGGGGCGCAGCTCCACCAGGCCATCCTGCACCAGTACTACCACCCGGTGGACTTGGATGCGCTGTTTGGGGCCATCCCCAGCCCCAAGCTGGAGCACATCTTCTACAAGAGCAAACCCCGCTACTTCAAGCGCACCAGCTCGGCCGTGTGGCACTCCCCGCCTCGCCCCACCTGCGGCCCCTCCTGCACCTTCCAGAGCTGAGCCAAAGCAGGGAAAGGGGTTTTGAGGCGTGTCAGTGTATATTTTACTTGCCTTGTATTTACAGTTTTAACCTTTTTTTTGGTACAAAAATAAAAATATTGAATAAAATCCAACACTTCGTGTGTGTCTCCTTTCCTCACGCCTGGGTGGCAGGTTTCAGAGCAGTGGCTGTGTGGTTTGTGCAAGGCAAAAGGCAGAGAGCCATGATGCTGCCTCTTTTCCTATTCCCTCACACAAGAAAGCTTGGAAATTGTTGTAGGGAAGATCAGATTTTTCAATCACCATGAGGGGATAATGTTTTCATAACCCTATCTCTATATATTTACTATATTTTTGTATTTCTCTATATTTACTCTCTCAATTAGCCGCAGTTCCTTTTCCTCATCTTAGTCTGAGCCAGAATCTTCTTCCTGCTGTTAGAACAATCTCCCTGGACAATTTAAGCAGTGGCTAATGCCTCCTCACCCTTCTTTTCTAATGGAAAAAGGAAGCCCAGGCTCAGCTCTGGATCCTGTTTTGCCAAGGTCAGTGTACAGGATCTGGGTACAGCCTGTCTGGGGTAGAAGCTGGGTTGATTTGGGAAGGGTGAGGGAGGGAAGATGGTTCCCTGGGGGCTGTGCTGTTTGTTGCTGCCGGGGGAGTCCTGTCTGTGACCCCCATCTTCACCCCTCAGCAGCAGAGCTATGCCCATCCCACTCCTTCCTTCCTCCTCTCCCCAGCCTCACTGCACATGGATTGATGGGAGCAGTGGTGGGTTGAAAGAGAAAAGGCCCTGGCTGTAAGGTAGAGTTGTGGAGCCAAAATCCTCTCAGCCCTCCTGGCTCCTGGGCACCGGGGGGAGATGGGGCTGCCTCACTGCCCCTCCTTCCCCAAAACGGGGCTGGAAGCACATGGAGTGCTCACCCAAGGGGACTTCTGTTCCAGGGATGCCTTTTGGATGGGGCTGGGATGATGTAGAGGCTCTATGGGTGAGGGGGGGAGGAGAGCCAAGCTCCTTCCCACCCCGGAGGTGAGCACCCCTACCCCGCCTTCCTCAGGGATGCTGCCCTGCACCACGCTGTCCCCATGGCCACCTCCATAGGGGATTTGGCGAGGGGAACACAAGCCCTGCTGCAGCCCAGCCCCAGCCAGGACAATTTCCCAGTTTATTTGCTGCCAGCGGGGCCCGGAACAGTGGGGGAGTGGAAAAAAACCTCGGCGCCAACAGCTGCCGGCAGGGATGCGCTGCCAGGCTCCGGGCTGAGCGCTAATGAGGTGTCTGTGCTGCCGCGGGCTCTGCTGGGCTCCCACAGCTCCTGGAGCCCGCTGGGAGCCCGGGCCCCGCTCTCCAGGAGCTCCCAGGAGCTCCCCAGGAGCCTGAGCCTGGAGCGGTGCCGGTTCATGCCACCCCAGGAGAGGCGGCTGTGCCGTCTGTCTGGAGCACCGGGGAGGATCCATCCCATGGGATGTGGGGAGCAAAAGGCCCCCCAGCACCGGCATCAGGCTTGCTGGTGCCAGCTGGAAAAAGGAGCAGCTCCGTGAAAGCAGCAGGAGAGAATTAAGCAGGGATCCCCTAAACGTGGGCGGGCTGGATGTGGAAGTGCCTCCTTCCCAGAAATGCCATGGTGGTGCAGCGCTCCCAGAGCAAACCGTGGGCATCCCTGTGATCCCAAAGGGAAGGGGATGGTGGGAGCGGGCGGGTGGCTGACCCCACTGTGTCCCCACAAACGGAGAAAGGAAAGGGAATGTCTCAGCCTGCGTGCAGCGAAATAAACCCATGTCAACCTGAGGCGTTTTCCAGGGCTGTGAGCACAGCAGGAGCAGCAGGGTGGCAGCGCTCCCCTTGGATCCCAGCGCTCCCTTTGGATCCTAGAGCTCCCCTCGGATCCCGGCTGCCTCGTTTCTCCCCTCTGCCGCCACGTCATCTGTTTCTGTTTTCAGCGCCTGGGAACCCCTGATTCACCCCATCCCACGAGGATGCTTCCCGGGGCTGGGAGAGTGTGCGAGGGCTGGGGACCGGGGCAGGGGAGCAGGGTGCCACCCCTCTGGCTGCTCCATCCCTGCCGGGGGCCGGGGCCGTGCGGGTGCGGGTCCCCCGGCCCGGGCAGGGGGTCCCTGGGGCGGGGGCACCTCCGCCCGCCACTGTCTCCCTGGCTCGGCGGCTCCGCATCCCGCTCTCCTGTTGCTCAGAGATGTGGAGGCAGTTGCTAAGAGACACCGACACGTCAGTATCTGGCCCTAAGGAAAAAAAGAGGAAAAAAAAAAGAGACAGAGAAAGAGAGAGACAAGGGAGGACGAGGAGGAGGAGGGGAGGAAGGAGGTGGGGAAAGACCTGCTCCCATCGCCAGGCTCGCAGCAGCCTCGGCCGCCGCTGCCGGAACCCGGCTCCCGACTTGGCGGCCTCGGGGTGTGGGCGGCCACTGGGGACCCCCCCATCACCGCCTGGAGCCCCCCACATCGCTGCTGAGGACCCCCACATCATCGCAGGGAGCCAGGCCCTGCTCCCTCCCTGGCCAGTGAGTACCCCGGGGGACCCTGGCTCCGCGGGAGGGGTCGGGGGGCCGTGGGGATGGGGAGTGCCCGGGGTAAGGTGGGGCGGTGGGAGAGGATGGAGCTGGGAGGGTGTGGGCAAGAGAGGATGGAGCAGACGTGGTCAGGTGGTGGGGGGCGAGGGCAGGCCTGGGGGGACCCCGGTGGGTGCTGGGGAGGGGGTGTCCCCCCAGGAGAGAGGCGGGGAGGGTGTCCCTGGCACCGGGCTCAGCCGGTGGTGGCAGGGGGCTGGTGGGGAGCTGTGGAGCAGCACCTCTGCTCTGCCCACCACCAGCCACGATGGGCTGGCCAAGGTCAGCAGGACCGGGGGGCCCTTTTCTGGCTGAAATCCCCCGGGGGAGGGCTTGGAGGAGAGACCCTGGCACGGGCTGGCGGCACTGCGAGGGTGTGGGTGCCCCGCAGGCCACCCCGGGCCGCACCAGCCGCGGCCCCCCCGGCGGGGCGTGTGGCCGGCGCGGCTCCTCCCGCTCCTCTTCCTCGCAGGCAGCCGGTGACGG
>VZRZ01006996.1:318393-333948 GCA_013398175.1 Climacteris rufus
GGTGCTCCCTCGGCTGCCGAACCCCGGCTTGGCGCCTCCCGCTCCCCCGGCTCCCCCCACACTCCAGGGGAGGGATCCCCTGACACTGCCAGCCCCCCTGGCACTCCTGAACTGCCCCCACGAGTCAGCTGCCCCCCTGGCTCTCCTGAGGCTGCTGCCGAGTACCTCGGCCCTCCCAGCCCACCCCTTGCCAAAGCCTCTCGTCCCCCAGGCTCCCCAGAGGGACCTGATGACTCTGCAGTGTCCCCACAGTATCACGAGGGTCCAAATTTCAGTTCCCCTCCCCGGGATGTGGGGCTCCGGCGCTCCTCAGAGGGGGTGCTGCGACCCCCGCCGGCGGGGCAGGGTCTGGGGGAGCTGGGGGGTTCGCTGAGCACCCTGCCCCGACCTGGAGATCCCCTGTCCGAGCCCTCCCTGGGCAGCGAGTCCGGCTGGAGCCTTTCCCAGTCCTTTGAGTGGACGTTCCCATCGCGGGGGACACGCCTGCCGGCCTTCCCTCCCCGCTCCCCCATCCGGGAGACGCCTGACTCGGGGCTCTCTGAAGAGGGGGAGTCGGATGGGGAGGCTGCAGGCCCTGGCCCCCCAAAGGGCAGCGGGTTGGAAGGGCCTGACAGCCGGGGGACAGAGGGGGCTCTGTGCCCAGGGGGTCCCATGGCCCAGCGAGAGGCTGAGGGCTCCACGGAGGAGGAGGAAAGGGAGGCAGAGCAGGATACCCCTGTGTCCCACTCCCCACTTCACATGAGGGAGCCTGGCCAGGACCCAGCTGAGGCTGAGCCCCCCACCCAGCCCAGCCTCACCACAGATCCAACTCCCCTGCATCCAACCCCCCCAGATCCAGCTGACTCTGCCTGGGCAGGTGATAGCCCCAAGAGCCTGCAGGGCCCTGGGGGGCCGGGCCAGGCCGAAGGACCCCCACAGGGCCCTGACCCCCACGCTGACCCGGGCTGGCTGACGGAGCTCCTGGCATCACCTGGGGTCCACAGCTCACCAGAGGTGAGGGGTATGGGGAGCTCTGCAGGGTCACTGTGGGCTGGGCTCCTTCTCCCTCCACTGAGGGATGGGATGGGATGGGATGGGATGGGATGGGATGGGATGGGATGGGATGGGATGGGACAGGCAGGTGGAGGGATGAAAGTTGAGTAGGACCATGTGGTGTGGGGCAGGGAGTGGGATGTGGGCCCTGCTGTGCTGTATCCCCAAGGTGTTTCTGTCCTGCCCAGCTCTGTTGCTGTGGGAGTCAGGGTTGTGCCCCCCTCTAACCCGTCTCCCCCTTCTAACCCTTCTTTCCTTTTTTCCGCCAGGACCTGCTGGGCTGGTCACGGAAGGACCTGTGCAGTGAGTTCGGCATTGGTCACCCTCGCCAGGCTGGCGCCTTCGACTGGAGCCACCCAGGTGTGTCCAGAGAGAGAGACTGGCCTGCCAAGACCAAGCAGGACCAGGAATTCGGGACGAAATCCGGCTGGGACAGCACCCACAGTGACAGGAACAGCAGTGCCCAAGAGGGCTGGAGTGGTGACTACAGGGCAACAGAGCTGATGAGGGACACAAAACTGGGCTGCAGAGACTGGTCCCAGTCCCTCAGCACTGGGGAGAGCTGCCCGCGGGATCCAGAGGCCTGTGCCAGCACAGCCAAGTGGGGCCCAGGCTATGGCCTGGGCCATGCTGGCAGCACAGAGGAGCTCGGCTCCGGACAGGCCGGCTGGGACAGCGGCCTTGGAGCGGGTCACGGCCAGCAGCTGGGTGAGGAGCCACGCTCTGGGCAGCCCACCTGGGCAGGCAGGTACAGCAGCGAGGACACAGAGATGAAGGACAGGGAGCTCACCCCAGACTGGGCCAGTAAATACAGCAGCCGGGATACTGGGAGCAAGGATGAGGATTTAACGCTGGGCTGGGCTGGCAGATCCAGCACTGGGAACACTGGGAGCCCAGACAAGGAGCTCAGCCCCGGCCGGCCGGCCTGGGACAGAAGGTACAACAGTAGGGACATGGAAAGCCAGGACCGGGAGTTCAGTCCCAGCCGGCCAGCCTGGACTGGGGAATACAGGGACATGGAGAGCCAGGACCGGGAGTTCAGCCCCAGCCGGCCAGCCTGGACTGGGGAATACAGGGACATGGAGAGCCAGGACCGGGAGTTCAGCCCCAGCCGGCCGGCTGAAAGCAGCGAGTGCAGCACCAGGAATGCGGATTCCCAGGACCAGGATTTCAGCCCCAGCGGAGCAGCCTGGGATAACAGGTACAGCACTCAGGACATGGAGAGCCAGGACCGTGAGTTCAGCCCCAGCCGGCCAGCCTGGACTGGTGAAATCAGGGACATGGAAAGCCAGGACAAGGAGTTCAGCCCCAGGAGACCAGCCTGGACTGGTGAATACAGGGAGATGGAAAGCCAGGACCAGGAGTTCAGGCCCAGCAGGCTGGCCTGGGATGACAGATCCAGCACCAGGGACATGGAGAGCCAGGATCAGTTCAGCCCGAGCAGGCCAGCCTGGGATGACAGATCCAGCACCAGGGACATGGAGAGCCAGGATCAGGAATTCAGCCTGAGCAGGCCAGCCTGGGATGACACATCTAGCACCAGGCAGATGGAGAGCCAGGACCAGGAGTTCAGCCCCAGCAGGCCAGCTGAAGCCAGCAAATGCAGCACCAGGGACCTGGAGACCCAGGATGAGTTCAGCCCCAGCGGAGCAGCCTGGGGTGACAGATCCAGCACCGGGGACATGGAGACCCAGGACAGTGAGTTCACACCCAGGAGAGCAGCCTGGGATGGCAGGCACGGCACTGGAGACATGGAGAGCCAGAATGGGCAGTTGTTCAGCCCCAGCAGAGCTGTCTGGGATGACAGATCCAGCACCAGGGATGTGGAGGCCCAGGACAGGGAGGTCAGTCCCAGCAGAGCAGCCCAGGATGGGGAGCACAGCTGTGTGACCCCCATGGAGGAAGAGCGGGAGCTGCCCTCAGGCCGGCTGAGCTGGCCCGGCGAGGGCAGCGCTGGGCAGACCGGACGGGCCAGGGTTGGTGAGGAGAACGTGTCCAGCTCCCACCACCCCGATCCCCCAGCCCAGGAGCCCACCTGGGGCAGTGCCCAGCAGCAGGAGCGTGGCAGCTGCAGCAGCAGGGACTGGGCTGAGGAGCTCGGAGCAGCTGAGCGCCACAACCAGTTTGGTGTCATTGGGACAGAGCGCGTGCCAGACCCCTGCAGCGCCAGAGCCTCTGATGGCTCCATGTCCAGGGTCCTGCTGCAGCCCCAGGCAGGCTGGCACAGGGATCTCTCTCTGGACTTGGGCAGTGCCCACTGGAGCCAGGACCTGGAAGGCTGGAGCATGGAGCTGCAAGATGCTGAGGCCAAGCGCCAGGAGTGGGCGAGTGCCTTTGGCGCCCGCTGTGCTGCCCGCAGCCGGGACCTTGGCGCGGGGGAGCGGAGCTTGGGAGGGGACACCGGCGCAGAGCACGGGTAAGGAGGGCCCCAGTGGTGCCAGGGAGGGAGCAGCTTCCCCTGGGGCAGACGGAGGAGTTTGGGGCAGGGCTTGTGTTATCTGGGGCTGGAACAACTCTGGAGTCTTGTCTCCCAAGCAGGTCAGCCCTCAGCCCGTCAATGGGTGACATTTCAGCTGATCCCCTGGCTATGGAGCACTCCCAGAGTGAGCCACCCAGCCCCTCTGAGGAGGAGAGGGACTGCCCTCAGCCAGGTGCTGCCCTGCAGAGCCCCGGGGGCCCCCCTCTGCTGCCAGAAGCTGTCAGTGGCATCCCAGTGGACACAGGAAGAGAGGAACCACTCTCAGACCACCCAGATGGGGAGAGCTCCCCAGGCTGGGGGAAGAAGCAGCCTTCCCTGGGTACCCCCCAGCCCACGGTGTTCACAGAGGAGGGGCAGGAATTTCCTTTTCTGGAGGTGAGTGGGGAGATTCCAATCGCCCTGTATGGCCGGAGATTGCCTTCTGATTGCCGTGTCTGGGGATTGGGGCTTTGCCTTCTGACCCTGCTGCCCCCAGGGACAGCCATGGATTGAGCACTGCTGTGGGGGCTGTGGGTGTGCCTGCTGGGCTGCAGGGCCCCGCACTCCCCCTGCCGGCTCTGACCTGTCCCACGGGCTCGGCAGGACACGGAGCTCCTGGACAGCAGCGTGTTCCGCAGCAAGGCCAGCCTGGGCCGCAAGCGCCGGCACCGAGCGCCATCCCTGCGCCCCACGGCCACCGAGGGGGACAGCTGGATCTTCCGGGACTCTACGGGTGAGCCCAGCAGGGATGGGGGCAGGAGTGGGGTGTCTGTCCTGACAGTGTGGTGGTGACGCTGTCCCTGTCCCCTCAGAGCCCCGGCCAGCCCTGGCAGCGTCGTCCGATGAGGAAGCAGCGGAGGAGCCCCGGAGCCGGCGGGTGCGTGGCTCCCCCTCGGGCAGGGGGGTCAAAGTGCCCCTCTTTCCCGGCCTCAGCGCCTCTGCCATCAAGGTGAGACCCTCGGACTCCTGGCTGGAGTGGAAGGGAGGGGTGAGCCAGGCATGGGGAAACTGAGGCAGGGTGGGGCTGGGGGCTGGCTCAGGGCAGGGAGGAGGCAGTGGGGGGATTTGAGGGGGAGAGCACTTTGTGCCCCACTGATCTTGCTGTCTGCCCTCAGGCCAAGCTGAGGGGTCGCAACCGCTCGGCTGAGGAGGGGACATCGTTAGGGGACAGCAGGGGGACCCCCCCCAAGGACCCCCACGTGCAGCGTTCCAAGTCCTGCAAGATCCCTGGTGTGAGTGGGAAACCCCCAGCGCTGCCCCCCAAGCCGGAGAAATCCTCAGGGTGAGTGTGGGGCCAGGACCTTCATAGGGGTGAAAGGGGGGCTGGGAGTATCAGTCTGTGTCCTGGGGCTGATTTTGAGGCGCTCACACTGAGGCTGTCCCAACACCCCAGATCTGAGGCCTCTCCCCCACACTGGCTGCAGGCTCTGAAGCTGAAAAGGAAGAAGCCTTGAGCAGGGTGAGTGTGGGAATTGAGAGGGTGTTGGGGACACACTCCCCCAGCTGGGGCCTCCCTATGTCCCTGGGCTGTGCACTGCTGGGGGGCAGCTCCCTCTCTCCTGCCTACTCCAGCTGGGTCCCCCCAGGCTGGGTCACCCCTGGAGAAGGGCCCTGCAGGGTCCTCACCCCCTCCCCACTCTCACTTCCAGGCTCACTCCCCGACGCCGACGGCTGCTGTCCCCGGACCAGGGCTGTCCCCTCCCATGGGGACACACACACACACACACACCTATGCACTTTGTACGAGCTCGCAGGGTCCCCGTCCCCTCAACACCTCCTCTCCAGCCTCCCGTTGTACCCTGACCCCTCGGTCCCCAAGGGGCTGGGGGTGGGCATCAGCTCCCCCTGCCCCTCCCCCTGCTCGTGTATCACACCCAACACAGGGTGACGGGTCCGGCTCGTGGTGCCGCTGCCACAGACAATAAAACCTCGCTGGTCAGTTCGGGGGATCCTGGCTCTTCTCCTGTGCTCTGGGCGGGGATCTCAGAGGTCCTTCGCGAGGGGACCCCCATTGCCCACCCAGGAGTTGTGCAGGAAGCAAGGGACACCCCCACAACCTCTCTGTGCCTCTGCTGGGAGCTGCCAGCACCCAGCCAGGCCCTCCCAGCCTTACCCAAACACCAAGGGGGTGCTGACACCAAGACTTTATTGAGCTCCAAGCCAGGGGGTGCAGCCCCTTGTGGAGGTACAGCAGGGGAGACCCAGGGAGACCCCTGGGGGCAGAGCCCCTCAGATCTCGCAGATGAAGGGCAGCCGCCTCTTGCAGCGCACACTCCTCCAGAGCCCATCTGGGGAGCAAAGAGGGGGAATCAGCCTAGCACCCCCAGCCTCCAGGGATAGCCCCCAGACCCCCCAGTGCCAGCCCTCCCCAGATGCCTTATCCCAGCTTTCCAGGGTCACCTCCCCACCATGGAGCCCTCCCACGTGTCCCCCCAGAGCCCCCACTGACTGTTGGTGCAGAGGGCGGTGCAGAAGCGGTGGCCGGGCAGGGGGTGCCCTGGCACCCACCGGCTGTAGTTCCAGGGGCTCCGGTCGGTCCAGTGACAGCTGGGGTACGGGATCTGCCAGGGGTGAAAGGGTGTGGGCATTCCCAACACAGGGCATGGGGAGTGGTGTGGAGCACCCGGGGAGGCACGGGGAGGAGGCAGGGTGCCCCGAGCCGGGGTGCTGGGTGTGGGGTGGGGGTCCTTACGGCGGGCTGGCTGACAGCGCCGATCCAGACCAGGCCGGAGTTGCAGCTCCGGCGGGCCAGCAGCAGCAGGAAGTTGTTGGTGTGGGCGTTGTGGATGGAGGCCAAGCGCCCATGGAAGCGCCGGGCACAGATGTGCTGCAGGGACACGGCTGTGACGGGGCGCACTGGTGCCCCCACCCCGACCCTCACCCAACCCACCCCGCCCCACCTGTGCGCGGTGGAAGCTTCGGCAGCGGGCGATGATGACGTAGCGGCAGGTGCCGGGGCCTGGCATGCTGGGGACACCGAGTGCCTGCTTGTCACTGGCCCCCAGGCACCCACCGTACTCCTCGGGCATCTCCAGCTCTGTCACATCCTCCTCGTCATCCGCCGTGGGGCTGGCAAGAGCTGGGGGCACCGGCTGGGTCACCCTGGCATCAGGGGTGTCCCTGGGATGTCCCCACAAGCAGGTGGGGGTGTGGGGGGCACTCACCGGAGCGGCTGGCGGAGACTGTGCCCAGCAGGGCCAGGGCAAGCAGGAGGCAGGGCCGCATGGCACAGGGACACTGGGAGCACCACTGGCACCCTTGGGAGATCCCACAGCCCCTCAGCCACCCTGAGGACATCCCATGGCCCCCCTGCCACCCCCATATCCCCACTGTCCCTCGTGCCACCCCTGCCAGCACCCTCTGCCACCCCCAGTGCCATTGCCACAGACCCCCAGCCCTCCTGTGCCCACCATGTGCCCACTTCCTCACTTCCAGCCCTGGGGTCACCCCCTCCCTTAGGCACCCTGTGCTACTCTATCCCCCACCATGTCCCCCTGGCACCCCAAAGCTCCCTGTGCCAGACTGAGGGATCCCCAGTGTGTCCCCTGTGACCCCAGCTGCGGTGGCTGAGCCCACCCCAATGTCTTTGTCCCCGTTCCTCACCTGGGTCTTGGGGGGCTCTGCCCAGTTCCACCCTTATATTGGTGACAGGGAAACGTGTCCCCAACCACAGCCTTGTGACACCACCAACCACCAACTGCTGGGGACACAAGGGGGACACCCCAGGGGGGCTATGCCAGCACCCTGCCCAGACAGTGCCTGGGGTGCCCTTGGTCCAGGGGAGGGGGTGCAGGGGCATGAGGAGGGGGCTGCAGGGGTTTGGGGTGCAGGTTGTCAGGATGGGGCTTCAGAGAGTTTGGGTTGCAGGGTGTCGGTGCAGGGGCTTAGGGAGTTTGGAGTGCAAGGGTATGAGGAGGGAGCAGTGGGGATTTGGGGTGCAGGGAGCTTGGGGAGGGGGCTCTGGGAGTTTGGGGTGCAGGGCAGAGGTAGGGGGCTGCAAAGGTTTGGGGTGCAGGGTCTCAGTACAGGGGTTCAGGGAGTTTGGGGTGCATGGGGAGGGGGCTATGAGGGTTTGGGGTGCAGAGGGCTTGGGGGGTGGCTCTGGGCATTCGGGGTGCAGGTTCTCAGTATGGGGATACAGGGAGTTTGGGGTACAAGGGCAGCAGGGGTTTAGGGTGCAGGGGGTGCACAGGGCATGGGGATGAGGATGGGGATTTGGGATACAGAGTCCTGGGGGGACTGTGGGTGCTCAGCCACAGGCCAGGGGGGCTGCCCAGGGCAATGGGCACCCTGGGAGGGGGGTTAGGGGGAATCTGTGGGCAAACGGCCAGGCCGGACCTGGGGGGCCACGGCCGTTGGGGAGGAAGTGGCCCTTGGGCAAGCGTGGGCAGTGGGAGATGGTATCAGCAACACCCCAACATCCCCTCTGCACCGCCAGCACCCCCACCCGGGTCATGCTGCACCCACCCTGCACCCCTCCAACTCGAGCAGCCTCCACCTCCCATCACCCACCGCCAGCAGCCCCCCAACCTGCAGCCCCAATCGGTGTGTGCCCCCCTGTGGGCAGGGCCCCCCCACAGTGTCACCCTGGTGCCCCCACGGTGTCCCCAGGGCCAGGCTGGGTGGCGCAAGGCTGTGGTGGGGAGATATGGCCCTGCCACCCCTATAAGGGGGACAACAGTCAGAGCCCCCCAGCCTCCAGGTGAGGAGCAGGGACAGGGACATCAGGGTGGGCTCTGTCCCTGGCTGCTGGGACTCGGGGCTGGGATGGGAATCCCTGAGGCTGGCACGGGAGCTCTGGGATGCCAGGGGGACATGGGGGTGGCACAGGGGATGGTGGAGGGACAGTGGGGACATGGGGCACAGAGGGGCAGGATGGGGTGAGGGACACAAGGTGGCAGAGGGACAGTGGGGACATGGGGGATGGCTGAGGGGCCATGGAGAGGATGGCTCGTCACCAAGGGTGGCAGAGGGGCTTTGCTCCATGGGTGTCCTCAGGGTGGCTGAGGGTGACGGGGCTGTGGCATCTCCAGAGGGTGCTGGCAGTGTCCCCAGTGTCCCCCTGCCATGTGGCCCTGCCTGCTGCTCGCCCTGGCCCTGCTGGGCACTGTTCCTGCCAGCCATGCCGGTGAGTGCCCCCACCTCCCTGCCTGCCCACAGGGACATCCTGGGGACACCCGCAGTCCCTGCCACCCCACAGGTGCCACATGCCTGGGGCTGGTGGCAGGTGGCAGAGGGTCCCCTGGTACCAACCTTCCCCCTGCCCTGCCCTGCAGCCCCCCGCCAGCCCCAGGGGGTCCCTGTGGCCGAGACCTCCCAGCTGCGCTACGTGGTGGTGAAGAAGCTGCGCACCTACTCGGGTGCCCAGGTGAGGGCACACGGGACTGGGAGGGTCTGGGGGGTACCAGGGGCACTGGGACGCCAGGCCGTGCTCAGCACTGGTGCTGGTGAGTGTCCAGTGCCAGTCTGTGCCCGTCCCACAGCGCTACTGCCAGGATGTGTACCGGGGCAAGCTGGCCTCGGTGCACAGCGCCTCCCGCAACGAGGAGCTGCAGAAGCTGGCACGGACCTACACCTTCCACGCCCCCTGGATCGGGGCCGTCACCAGCCGCAGGGTGAGGGGGCACCAGGGACAAGGGGCTGCCCAAGGGATGCTGGCTGCTGGCGAGGAGGTCAGCTGGGGGCTGGTTTTGGGGGTGAGGGGCTGGGCATGGGGTGCTGGGTGCCACGTGCTGGGTGCTGGGGCTGCTTTGTAAGGGATGAGCTGGGTGCTGGGGCTGGAAGCCAGGTTTTTGAGGGATGAGGGGTTGGATACGGGGTGCTGGGGCTGGTTTTTGGGGTTGAGGGGCTGGGTAGGGGTGCTGGGGGGTGTTGCTGGGGGCTGAGGCATTGCCGTGGCAGGCTGGTCAGTGGGAGTCGTACTGGGAGGACTCCAGCCCCTGGAACTTCGCCAACTGGGCACCCACCCACCCCTTCCACATCTTCACCACCTGCACCACCCTAAGCACCCGAGGTGAGGTCACCTGCCCACCACGTCCGTGCTCTGGGGATGCTGGTGGGGGGAGCACGGGGCTACTGGGGGCATTGGAGGAACACTGGGAGGACACTGTGGGGCACTGGGTGGGGGTTACAGGGCACTGGGAGAGACACACAGAAGGGGCTACAGGGAACTGGGGGCACTGAGAGGAGTACAGAGGGCACTGGAAGGGGGTGACAGAGCACTGGCAGGGGCTACAGGGCAATGGGGGGTCCACTGGGAAGGCGTAAGGGGCACTGGAAGTGGTTACAGGGTACTGGGGAGCACTGGAAAGGATGTAGGGGGGGCCCTGGGAACTGCTCATGGCCCTGACACTGTCCCTGTCCCCAGATGGGCTCTGGCGAAGCCGCGCCTGCTTCCAGCTGCGCCCCTTCATCTGCCAGTACTGAGTCCCAGTGCTGCCGTGGTTCCCCAGTTCCTTTCCCAGTAAAGCAGAGGTGCCCTGAGCCGTGTCTGTGTGCGCCGGGGCCTGGGGAGGGGCTGGGGGGTGTGGGGAGAGCACAGAGTGAAGGAGGCAGCGATGTTTATTACCCCCAAAGCCCCCACCCCACTGGCACAACACCCCCAGGCCGGTACAAAAACGGGGTGCTGGGTGCCGGGTGTGGGGCTCAGTGGGGTGTCTCAGCAGGGGTCTCAGCATTGGAGGGGGCTGCCAGGGGGGTGCCAGCCACCCCCAGCTCCTTGGCTCGCTGCTGGCACTCGCGGGCCACAACCACGGGGCTGATGAAGGCCACCAGCACCACGGCAATGAGCCCCAAGTTCATCTGCAGGGGGAGAGAGTGTCAGGGCAGGGGGCTGAGGGGCTGAGCCCACCTGGAGGTGGGCCTGGGCCAGCCCCATGGCCTGACAGGATGCCTGGGGCAGCACCCCATTTCCCCAAGGGCAGGACTCCCATCCCTCCCTGGCACAGGGCCCCATCACTCCTGGGGGAAGGACCCCATCCCTCCCAGGGCAGCACCCCCACTTCCCCATGGGATAAGACGCCCATTTCCCTGTGGGGCAAGACCCTATCCCTCCCAGGGCAGGAGCCCATTCCCCCATGGAGCAGCCCCCCCCACCTCTCGGGGGGCCCACAGGGCACACTCACATAGAAAGGGTCCCCATGGAGCGGGCCCTGCACCAGGGCGACGCAGGGGTACTGCAGCAGGGCCACCAGCGCCGACAGCGCCATGGCCAGCCCGTACAGCTTCCCAAAGTGCTGCAGGGGGAACCTGCCGGGGCGCCCGCGTCACCAACAGGCACCCCCTGGCACCCCCAACCCCGCCACCATCCCTGCCACCGCCACCATCCTGCCACGCCCACAGTGACCGTGCCACCGTCCCCCGCCACCCCGAGCCCCGCAGGCCCCACGGCCGTGCTGTGCCCACTCACGCGATGGCCAGGAAGGCGGCGTTGCCGCCGTACAGGAAGGAGCGGCTGATGACCTGCAGCACGAAGGTGCCGAACTGCACGGGCAGGACGGGCACGGCAGCAAACACGGAGAACAGCAGGCACTGTGCTGCCGTCACCAGCAGCGACAGCACCGCCGAGCGCAGGTCTGCCAGCGCCGCCAGCGCCCCTGCGGGCACGGGGGTCAGGGCACAGGGACACGGCCCCTCTGTGCCCCCTCCCCGCATGCCTGGATATGGGCATGGGGGACAGGGACCCCCGGAGTGGGGGACCAGGGCGTGTTTACACTCAGGGGATGGTTACCCTCAGGACGGGGGCCCTTGCCCCGCTTGTGGCGGTCGAGGATGAGGCCGTTCCAGGGGGCGCAGAGCACCCCGCAGAGCTGGGTGAAGGCGAAGGCGTTGGTGTAGGTGCTCACTGCGGGGGGACAGCGTCAGGCGGGCGGGGCCGGCCCCGGGGGTCCCCGCCGCGCCCCTCCCCGTGGCGGTGCCGTACCCAGGCCGTGGTCCCCGCGCGCCAGGTGCTCCAGCTGCGGGTTCAGGGTGCCGATGAACAGGTAGTGGCGCAGCTGCATCACGGAGAGCCAGGCCACATGCCAGGCGAAGAGCCACGAGCACGCACAGGCTCGGAACGGCGTCCCGGAGGGGTCCCCACCTGCGCGGGTGTCAGGGCGGGGCACAGGCAGACACACCCCCAGGCCACACCCTGGTCATCCCCAGCCACCTGTATGACCACGCCCGCCTTCTGGCCACGCCCAGGCGCCACCACTCCCCTTGCAGACCCCACCGCTTAATTTGCATTATCAGGTCACGCCTACATCCAGACCACGCCCATTGATTTGCATGGCAACGCCCAATGGCCCAACACCCACCCCATCGATAAGCCCCACCCCACAGACCAGATTCCCACTCCCAGCACCTCGAGGGCCGGGCGGTTCCAGGGGCATCTCCTCGGGCCCGGCCTCCCCTGAGGGCCGCTTCTCCTCGCAGGTTTTGTACGAGCGGGAGCGGCCCGGGCACTGCAGCCTGCAGAAGCACCTGCGTCACCTCACATCCACCCGCTGGGGCTGGCCCCACCCACGGGACAGGACCCGCTGCCCATGGGATGGGACCACCCCCCACTCCCCAGCAGGGCACAGCCACCCCCGTACCCGTAGTTGTAGCCGGGGGGCAGCGGGTAGGGGATGTGGGTGCGCGGCATCAGGAAGAGGGTGCGCAGGAAGTGCCAGGCGCTGCAGGCTGCCAGGAAGAGGAACATGGCCCGCAGGGACAGCCCATGCTCGTACAGCAGCTGGGGACAGGGACGGAGTCAGGGACAGAGACAGGCTGCCACCTGCTCAGGCCCTGGGCCTGCCCCCATGTGTGGCCCCAGCAGTGACGCAGCTGTGTCCCAGATATGGCCGCAGATGTGACCCAACTGCTGGCAGCTCTGTCCTGCCCTGGGGGCACCCAGCCCCCCGCTGCCACCACTGCCACATCCCCACGCCCACCTTGACGATGAGGAAGATGGCGGAGGAGGAGTCAAAGGCCCCATTGTAGAGGGTGATGATGATGGAGCGGTAGTTCCCAAACAGGTTGCCCACCTGGCACCGAGAGACCCCCATGTGCCATGAGGATCCTCCTGCCGGGCAGGGTATCCCTGCTTCCAGGTGGAAGTCAGGGTGCTGGGGAACCCACCTGCATGTTGGTGAGGATGAGGAGGATGCCGCCCACCGACAGCATGGACATGGCTGGGAAGAGCAGCAGTGCCAGCTCTGGGGACACAGCGGTCAATGGGGACAGGGGATACCCAATGGGTGCCCCGCAGGGTCACAGGAGGTCCCCCACCCACAGGGTCTCACCTGGGGTGGAGAAGGCAACGAGCAGGGTCCCACCGGCATAGAGGGAGCTGAGGGGACAGCGGTGACACGTGGGGTGGGATCCTGGGGGGCACAGGTGACCCCAGCCCCATGGGAGCCCCTCGTGCCAGGGTACCTCAATAACCCCCGCTGTCACCAGCCCCCAGCCCAGGCCCTGTCCCCCGCGCCCCCCCGGCGCAGGGCTCACATGGCAATGAGGCGCGCGGCCGTGGTGCCAAAGCGGTCGAAGATGACGCCCATGGGGAAGGTCATGAAGTTGTTCATGAAGGAGCCGATGGTGAAGACCAGGGAGAACTGCTCATCCTGCCCGCTGCAGTCTGGGGATGGCCATAAGTGGGGCGTGGGGACGCCAGGGATGTGGGGAAGCAGGGACCCGGGTCAGCAGGGATGCAGGCACGGGAACACTGGGCAGCAGGGACCCCGGGGACATGAGGATACTGGTGACATGGACTGGGGGCAGTAGGGACACTGCAGGGCAAGAGGACATTGGGGACGGCAACAACACGAGCATGGGGACAGCGGAGGCATAGGCACAGGCACAGTGGGGATGTGGGGCAGCACAGTGCATCAGGACAGCGGGGACACAAGTCAGGGGACCATGGGGACAGATGGGGGTTCATACCAGACCCCAGGGTGAGGTTGGGGCCGGGGGTGGCAGAGGGCTGGCACAGCCCCTCGAAGTAGCCCAGGTCCTTGAGGACGAAGACGAGGGAGGCCCAGCCGAAGATGATGCCGCAGAAGGCGCCGCACTCCAGCAGCCCTGACAGGAGGGTGCCCAGGCGCTTGGCCAGCCCCGCGCCCCCTGCCATGTCCCCCGCCCGGGGAGCCACCAGCCCGGGCTGTCACCAGCCTGGGGCGTCCTTGCCGAGCCTGTGGGTGACAAACAGCACGCATCACACCATGCTGGCACCCCCTGGGGACACGGGGACACCTGGGGTGCGCAGGGGAAGGTGGCAGCATGAGGCCACACGGGCAAAGCCACTGGCTGTGCCCCTTGTCCCTGGCTACAGCAGCTGGCCCGGTGTCCCCCCATGTGCCAGGGCACGGGGCAGGACCCCGTGGCAGCCGGGGCTCGCACACGTGGGCACAGCTGCTCCCATGTGGGCACACTCATGTTCGCAGCCACACCCACACCTGCTCACAGGGGCACGCACACCGTGCTCACAGGCTGCACACCTGCACACACGGCCCGTGGCCTATGCCCCTCACCCACCTGCACCAGGCCAGGCCCTCCCGTTGTCACCGTCACCGCCGCCGTGGAGTTTGAACCCTGGCAGCGCGGCTGGGATGCGCCCCTGCACCCCCAGTCGGACTTCCCCTAATCTCCCCGGAGCACCCGCGGGCCCTCCGGGGCTGCCGGTCCCCGATAGTGCCTCGGTCCCCGTGACAGCTCCTCGGTGCCCCCGGTGGTGGCTCGGTCCGCCCACCGCGCCGGGACCCCCCCGTGCTGTCCCTATAGCCAGCCCAGCCCGGAAGCTGGCACAACCCTGGGGATGCTGGCACAGGGCCGGGCACCCCGGTGCGTGCTCTGGGGACAACAGCACACTCCTGGGGACACCAACATCCCCCCCAGGGACACCAGCACCCCCCGGGGCCCTGGCACATGCTCCTGGGCACCCTGGCGTGAGCACCGGGGACAACACAACAAAACACTTCACCCCGGGGACAGCGGCACCCTGCTGGGGACCTGGCACAGTACTTGAGAAACTGGCACTCTTCCTGGTGACGCTGGCACAGCCCCTGGGGACACTGGCACCCCTTCGGGGACACCAACACACAGCCCTCCAGAGGCCTGGCACGGTGCTTGGGAAACGGGCACAGCCCCTGGGGACGCAGGCACGCTGCAGGGGACAGTGACACACCCCCGGGGCCCCATCGCTGTCCCTGAAGGCCTCCCTTGGGGACCCTGGCACAACGCTGAGGGACATCATCACATCTCTGTGACACTGCCATCCCCAGCTGGGACTCCCCATGTCACCGGTGTGACCCACGGACGGGTGTCACAGGCACCAAGGCCACGTCACCCCCAGCCTGTCACTGTCCTCTGTGTCCCCCCACCTCGCTCACCCGCACACAGCCTGGCTCTGCCGCACCGAGCCCCCCATCACCGTGTGCCCTGTCCCTGTTCCAGTTCCCTGCCTGCCGGTAATGTCAGGTAATGAGGCCTCATTACAGTGACCAGCAGCTGAAGATTAACCCGGACAGATCCGGGAAGGCTGGCCCGGGGAGGCTGCACTATTTTTAGCCACCCAGGTGAGGGCACCCGGGCTGTGGCACCTGCTGGGGGCACCGGGGCCCCCTGAGATTTGGGGGTCACCGCCTGGGGCACCCCGAGCCACTCGCTATGGGTGTTGTCAGCCACCGAGCCATACTGGGGGCTCCTGGACATACTGGTCTGTCCCAGCCAGACTGGCGAGCCCCCGTACCAGTGACCTCCCATATTGGTGAGGCCTCCCCATCGGTGAGCCCCCCAGACTGGTGAGCCCCCCATGGGGGAGCAGGAGGGTCCAGCTCAGGTTGGGGGCTCCCCGCATTGTCCCCTCTGCCCCCTCCGTCCCTGCTGTGTCCCCCCAGCTCACCCCGAGCCGTGGCGGGGGTGGGTGGGGTCACGGGACCTCTGGGGGCTGCACAGGCCTGGGCCCCCCCTCCCCACCCCGCTGCCCCCCGTGGGAAGGGGTGTCCTGGGGAGGGCACTGCCCGCACCCCACGGAGCAGGGGCAGCCCCGGCAGCGGGGACTTGGCCCGCACACGCGTGGCGGGGGGACACGCACGTGGTCCCGG
>VZRZ01006997.1:0-25970 GCA_013398175.1 Climacteris rufus
TAAAACCTAAGGCAACAGTACAGCTCACAGACTACTACCCATTGCTAATCTTCCATGTAGGAGGCAATGAAATGGCAATATGCAGTCATAGCAAGATCAAAAGAGATTTCAGGGCTTTCTGGACTTTTAGTAAGTGTTAATAAGTGTTTTACCAACTGGCAGGGGCAATTTAAAGGACACGGACACCAAGGGAAAGAATGGTCTTATTTTACTCTGAATAGTAAGGCAACACAAAAGTAAAATGATACATTTAATAAAACAATAAGCTTACTACATGCTCAGCTTTAGCAACAAGCAAAAATAAGCAAGGTAATGCACTTGATCTTTCTATATGAGAGAAAGAATAGTGGTTTAGAAAGATACATCACCAATTGCCTCAATACTTTACCATCACCCAGGAGCCTGCAGTCACTACAAAGCCCCATTTCGCAGCGAGGACCTGGAGAACGCTTCCCGTCAACTGGGAAATTCTACACAGTGCGTCCACCCGTAGGTGAGGCCTCCAGTTCACGCAAGCAGCTTTTATAGGCACAAATCAGCAAGTCCAAGTGACTTGATTGTATGTTTAGCACAGAAACATCTGGGTCTGATGGCACATTTCCTGACCACCTGGGGCCAGGGCTTGGCCAGAGCCTAGGCCTCAGCTGGGAGGGTTTTCCCCTAAATATCCTACAAACAAGCCTCTGTTCATTTCAGTTGGGAAAGTTTCTTAAAATGATACATTTCTTGCAGATGGTGGTAGGACCGTGTAACACCCCCCACACACACCTCTGCTGTCAAACCTTATCTGCTGATGCTAAGATTAGAGGACCATCTTCCCCTAAACTTCTTGGCGCCAGCTGTGAGCTCTTTGCTGGGAAGGCAGAACATCCAAGATAAAGTGACTGACAGACACAAGGATTTTATGAATATAAAAGAGCACTGTAAAACTCAAAAACCCAGACCACAGTTTTGTTACTTCTCGAGGTGCACAAACTGTTTTCTCTGACATACTTAGACGTCAGTATGCCGTATTTCTATGCTTCTCTTCTAGAAGTTGAGTGAAAAGAGTTGGTAAGTTACATTGAGTTCTAACCTTACTATCTCTTTGCTATAGGTACCTTTATTTTTGTGCACTATTTATTCTACTGGTATTACCTCTTTTGTTTATCCTCTGTAGTAAGAAGTTTTGCTTAAATTCTAGTCTCATATGTGTTTTCTTGTGACTATTACAATAAATCTATCCATGTTGTAATAAACCTGATCGATCATAACTAAAGAACCAGAGAGAGAACATGTGGTTTTGGAGTGCAGGCCACTCCAAGAGAATTAAAACCCATCTAAACTCTCTCATATTCATAACACAGATAACTACACAAGGTTATGTGAAGGTTTCTAAAGCAGCTGGTTTGGTGTTAAACAGTAATCATAAGCATCTCAGTCATCTATTTTTAGCTAAATAATACTGATGGTGTTGGTCACACAGTGCCCAGGATCCATCTTGTAAGTCAACTCTGGCTGAGGCCTGCTGCTCAGGCAGTAGCACAACAGTAAGGGATTCTGGGTACATGTTGTTTTCTCCTCCCCACTTCCAGTTGAAAGCAGCAATACTGAAAGAAACAGACTGGCTGAGTCTACTAATACCTGTCTCTGCAGCTGGTGTCACCACCATAATTTTGTGGCTTTTCACAATGGTATGGCTTACCGCAGCAGCAGGCATGCTGACATCAGACAGGACTCACCTTTCTCAACATGAGATGACAGCGTTTGCCCAGGAATGAGCAGGGCTCATTGGCAGGGCTTTAAGGTAGATGTGAGGGTGCAGGGAGGCGATATAAGGCTTGTTGCTTACAAGCTGTGGGGTGGTGTGGAAGGTCTAGAGGGACAGGGTGTTGGCAAAGCCACTCTGCAGGTGACTCTAAGAGGTACTAGACTGAAGCACACCTGCAGTCTTACAGAGGTGAGCCAGGGACACCTGAGATAACAGAATCCAACATGGAAACAATAGAGAAATATTTCTAAAGTATTAAGGGGTGTTCCTGTAGGAAAGCGACACAACAACCCATCTGAGGTGCCTTTACACCAATGCATGCAGCATGGGCAACAAACAGGAGGAATTGCAAACCATTGTGCTGCTAGAAAGTTATTACCTTGTTGCTGTGAGAGACTGGAAAGATTGATGTATCAAGACATTTTGGGGTGCATGTGTGTGGAGGAAGGGGCAGGTCGAGCCTTGCTTTGGCAAGGCAGTGCCCTGCTCCACAGTCCCACCCGCTGAGAGCCAGTATCCCAGCCCTGCAGTGTCTGCCAATCACTGGCATACTGGAGTGCTTCACACCCCACCTCTGGAGCCTCTTACCCAGCTTCTGAGTGGCCAAACGACCAGAAGTCCCCCCCTGGGGGACAGAAAGGCCAAGGGCTATTTAATCCAAGACACAAGGCAAGCACATATCTTGACCCTACCTCCTGGAGTTTCAATAAGCTGAGCTCTGCTGGAACCCAGGAGTGGTAGTTATGCGTGTCCCTTTCTATATCTTTTCTGTCTTTCTCTCTTTCTCTTTCTTTTTCTATATCCCTCTTCTTGGAATTTTTGAGTAACTGAAAATCGAACAGACTTAGAGTTGCTAAGAATGGGCTAAGTTAATGCTTTGAGAAGTGCTCTATGTTGATTGAATTATGCACTAAACCTTTTGTCAAAGTTCTCTGGTTTTCTAAAGTTGTCAGTGAAGTCTTTTTCTGTCGAGCAGCCAGGTCACCAGGGTGATTGGGTGACATCCCAACTGGCAGCTGTAATCTTTCCACATAACTCAGAACTCCACACAGGGAGAGGGATCAGGTGATTATCTCTGGCCCTGCCTCTTCCTCCTGTTGTAAGGATCCTGCTTCCTTTTCACCCCTCACTAAATGAACAGATTTGATGTTGGATTTCTTCTTTTGTATAGGGGCAACTGTTGCTGTCAGGAATTGTTCCTCTGGTTCAGTTGCAGTTTGAGTGGCCACAGTGCCTATTGGTCTGCTGTCCTCCCCTTTTCCTGAGGGTGTTGTCTAGTGACAAGCAGGAGGTACTTTCCAGCCCTTCACCAGCTTGGCTGCCTCCTCTGGACACATTTGAGGACCTTCACATTCTTCTCCAATGTCAGGGCCCAGCTGTACACACAGGTGAGGTTGAGCACAGAAGGACCATGCCCTCTCCTGAGTGGCTGTTCATACTGTGTGTGATCCTCTCAGGATGGGATTTGCCCTCTGGGCTGCCAGGGCATACTGCTGGCACAGCAGCTGATTCCCTGCTGAGTCTTCTCCAGCATCCCCAGGTCCCTGTCTGCAGAGCTACTCTCCAGCCACTCCCCTCCCAGTTTGTGTCCAATGTTACTCTGTCCCAGGTGAAGAATTTTGCATTTGTTCTTGTTCAATTTCATGCTGCTGCTGATTGTCCAGTTTTCTGATCTATCTAGATTCCTCTGCATGGCCTACAGAGAGTGAACAGCACCTTCCAGTTCAGTCTCATCAGCAAACATGCTAATGCTGCGTTCAGCTTCTTTCTCCAGATAAAAATATTGAACAGCACTGGCTCTGGGACTGAGGTCTGTGGAACACCACTGGTGACCACTGCCCAGCTAGATGGAGCCCCACTCAGTATAACCCTTCAAGCCCTGCCCTTCAGCCAGTTCTTCACAGCTTGCCTGGAGGATGCTGAGAGGGACAGTATCAAAAGCCTTACTAAAATCCAGAAAAACTACATCTGCCAACTTTCTCTCACCCACTGGATAGGTGACCTTATCATAGAAGGTTATTAAATTAGTTACAGAATTTTCTCTTAATGAACACATGTTGACTATGCCTGATGATTGCATTGTCCTTTAAATATCTTTCAATAGCATCCACTCTGATCTTCTCCATAATTTTTCCAGGTGCTGAGGTTAAAATAACAGGTAGGTTCCTGAGTCATTCCTCATCCCCTTTGGATTGGAACAATGTTGGTTAGCTCAGAGTCATTCTTGACTCCCAAGACCTTTGGTAGATAATAGAGAGGTGTCCTGCCATAACATCCACCAGCTCCTTCAATATTAGTACCGACTGAAGCAAAAAAACCATTGAACGCTTCTACTTTTTCTTCTATTAGTCAGTTGGCCATCTTCAACAGGCATCAGCCCAATATTTTCTTTATCCNTCACAGCTTGCCTGGAGGATGCTGAGAGGGACAGTATCAAAAGCCTTACTAAAATCCAGAAAAACTACATCTGCCAACTTTCTCTCACCCACTGGATAGGTGACCTTATCATAGAAGGTTATTAAATTAGTTACAGAATTTTCTCTTAATGAACACATGTTGACTATGCCTGATGATTGCATTGTCCTTTAAATATCTTTCAATAGCATCCACTCTGATCTTCTCCATAATTTTTCCAGGTGCTGAGGTTAAAATAACAGGTAGGTTCCTGAGTCATTCCTCATCCCCTTTGGATTGGAACAATGTTGGTTAGCTCAGAGTCATTCTTGACTCCCAAGACCTTTGGTAGATAATAGAGAGGTGTCCTGCCATAACATCCACCAGCTCCTTCAATATTAGTACCGACTGAAGCAAAAAAACCATTGAACGCTTCTACTTTTTCTTCTATTAGTCAGTTGGCCATCTTCAACAGGCATCAGCCCAATATTTTCTTTATCCCTCCTATTGTTATTAACATACATTTTAAAAGTCTGTCTTTTTTGTCTGATACAACACTCGCCAGGTTCAACTCTACTTGCCTTACATATCTTCTCCCTGGGGAGAATGATTCAGGGTGCAGAAGGAAGGAGGAAAGGGCTGTGCCCAAAGGGTTGTGTGCCAGGCTGCCAGTTCATGCTGCACTCATGATTCCCACCATCCCCTCGACCTCTTTGTGTTCCAGCTCACCACTGGCTACAATTTGTATCCCAATGGCTTGTACGCCAAATTCTACCATCTTGCCTAAAATGCCCATGACTTCTCAGCTTCGATACAGACAATAGACATTGGGAGAGGTGGCAGGAGAGTGATCTGGCAGTGCAAGCTGTGAGACTGTTCAACTCCTTCACCAGCTTCTCTGCAATGCTGCAGAACCTTTCCAATATTGCCTGTGTCAAACACATGAAGAAATCCATTGACTATGGGAGACCAGCACTGGAGAGACAATGTGAGACCACCCTGACCCTGCAACAGCCACCTCAAAGTCTCCCGCACTGGGGCCAAGCCGTGCCCCACCAGGGCTTCCCCCATCCCTTTGCTCTCATGCCCCAGAGCTGCCTGTGGCCACGGTCTTTGCCCGCACCCCCAGCCTAGACCAGCTGCTGCTCATTTGCCACGTCATTGGCTTCTACCACTGTCCCATCAGTGTGGCCTGGCTGCAGGATGGCCAGGAGGTGCCTCCGGGCTCAGCGCTCAACACCAGCACCATCCTGCCCAATGCTGACCTCACCTACCAGCTCCGCAGCATCCTGGCTGTGGCCCCCCATGATGAACACAGCTATGTCTGCTGTGTGCACCACTGCAGCCTGGGCACCTGCAGCCTCCTCATCCCATGGGGTAGGTGCCACCCACGATGTCAGCAGAGGCCTATGCAGTTGTATGGAGGATGGTTTATCTGGGTCTGATGGTAGGTCCAGCCATGGCCTCCTGTGCTCCCAGAACCCCTCTCTCTTATTTCTCCTCAAGGCAGCTCCAAGGTAGCTCTCAGCATCAGCATTGCCACCATGGTGGTGCTGACTGTGGCTGCACCACTGCATCTAGTGCTACACATGCAGATGAGGTCTCCTCCTCCAAGATGCACCGTGCCTATCGGCTCCAAGCCATGGCAGGTGGAAGCTGCCTAACCAGGGCCTCCTGCCCTTGTCCGCCCTCACTCACCTCCTCCTCTCCTGCGGGAGCTGAGAGCTGAGAGCAGGGACACAACAGGGATGTCCTGGAGCCACACTCCCAGAGTCAGGGTTGGTGAATGCAGCTCACGGCCAGGCAGCACACACACCTGCACCGGGGTAGAAAAGACGAGTCGAGTCACCAGCACGGCACCAGGTGAATCCATGGGCAAGGGCTCCCGCTTACCTGCCCACCCGGGCAACCGCCCTCGTATGCCTTCTCACCCCTCATCCCACTCTGGGACTTCCTTCATCCCTGTCCCTTTACCCACCCCTACATCCCTCCCTTTCCCCACACATCCCCAGCCATGGGCCCTTCCTCATCTCAAACTGCCTGTTCCCTCTTCCCCTTCTTCAGCACTGCGGTCCCTTCATCTGTCCCAGCGGGTCCCGTGCGCCACCCCGTGGTGTGGGGGCCAGCAGGGCCCCTGCCTGAGCGCGCCCGAGGGAGCTACCAATGGTGACCCGTACTGCACCTGACGTCACCTGGTGCCAGGTAGATCCCCGGCGCCGCTGCCCACCCGCCCCACTGCCATTGGCTATGTCACGGCCCATTCGCTAATGGCATTCGTGCTCCAGTGTGTCACCGGTCGCCGGGCTGCCGTGGGGCAAGCACGGTGGGGTGGTGAGGCTGCCCCAGACCTCCCGTCCCTGCCCTCGGCCCCATTCAAATCCCGGCCTCCGTTTCCAAGCACTCGCTATGGCTGCTTCCCGACTCTCCAGGCCTCCGGATCCAGCCCTCAGCCTTCCCCGGCAGTGAGGAGCCGGGGATGAGCCCAAGGCGTTTCCTGTCTCAGCCATCGCCAGGACCATCCTCCCAGGAGGGGCCCAACAGCCCAGCTCCAAAGGCCCATTTCTGGCCCGTCCCCGGCCCTCTGTCACCTCACTGCCACGGCGTCACCCCGTGGTGCCCAGGGCTCAGGGGCGGCCTTAGCTCTCAGCGCGGAAGGTCTCCCAGACCCGGGGCCTGTGAAGCTGTGACACCCCATCCCCCCACGGGGCCGTTCTCTGTCTGTTCTCTCCATCGAACACCCAGGGGTGAAGGTAGCGCACTGCCCTGCCCGTGGATCTGCGGGGAGACCCTCCCTTCCCGGGGAGTCCCCTCTTCCACATAGGGACACTCCATCTCCCCCAGCCCACTCTGTCTGACCCACTTTTAAGGTCCAGCTCTGGAGAGAGTGCATGGGAGATCCCAGGAGACATGAGGAACCATAGCAGTAGTGTTATAAACATAGACCACTCATGTTTTAATAGCAGCAAAATGAACAGAGTTTATTTGGGGTTATTTAGGGGTTGCAATAGCGCAGGAGCTGCGGGTGCATGGGGTTCAGACCCAGATTGTGCACACCACCACTTTAAGCATTCATCTTTTATTACTATTTGCACATGTGCAATATACATTACAAAAACAAATTTCACAAATATTTCGTTAGGTTACAAAATTCCCCTTACTCTTTAAGCTGATTGGCAAGTTCACCTTTTTACCCTTTTATGGTTATATATATATATATTACAGCCTCAGCAAAAGCTAGCCTTTAGTTCCTAAATTATATTACAACAGTAAAATCGGCTACTTAATCTATAATTTATTAATCTAAATACTGTTATGATTTATCTTTATGCTATCATGGTTTAATCTATTATAAACTATTTATATTTAATACTTTCCTTCCTTATTAATGCAATTCACATTCTCCACAACATAAGGCAAACTCACTTTTGGCTCTACTGTACTCAAAACAACTATGCTTTTCACAATACAAACAGAACTCTCACTCTTCATATTTATCACAAGCAGTCCCTAAAGAAGGTGAGCAGAGCAACAGCAAGGGGAGGTCATGTGATTCCTCACCACTGGAGGCCAGACCAGCAGCATCTGGTCCATAGTGCTTGCAAATGTGCTCAGCAAGCTTGACTGCAACTTTGGCTTCTTCAAGCAAACTTTGGACAGATTGTGCCTTCATAACCCATGTGTGATAATTTAAACTTTCATTTATTGAACATTCTCAGCACAAAGTCCTCCAGTGCTTCCAAAACGATGTCCCAGATGAAGTACTAAGGACTGAACAACAGGCCCTGAGCCAAAATTGACCTTTAGATGAACCTTCCAAGCAAATGTTGTATTTATATCCGCTCATTAACAAAATATGAATGATATATGTAGCTGCTCATTAGTGAAACATACATTTATCTTTCTGTATTTTGAAGCTGAACAAGGCCATGAAATCAGATATCTAGCCTTATTTGGAGGTATATGATCAAAGCCAACTTCCTTGGTTTCTCCTTGAGCCTTAGACAGGCTTTGGGAGGAACCCAAGAGAAGGATGTTCCAAGTAGGTGTTCCTGCACTAGAAGTGATGTCAGCTTGTTTATTCAACAATATAAAAGCTGAGTGCTCTCACAGGAAGGTTGGAAGCCTCTTTGCATGTGGGTGGACGCACTGTGGAGGAATTCCCAGTTGCCAAGAGTGGCTCTCCAGTCCTTCGCTGTGACCAGGGCTGCCCAGCTGATGTGTGGATGTGGATTAGGGTAAAGTATTAGGGGAATGGTGATGTATCTTTCTTAATCACTATCAGCAATCTTCTGTAGCAATGACAAGGTGCATTGCTTAACTTATCCTTTTGTAATTCTTTGCTACTTTGAACTATAGTAAATTGCACTTATTCCTTAAGTTGGTGTCTATGTCTTTTGTGCTGATCCTGCCCACTGGCAAAACACCAGGATGTCACTTCCCCATGTTAAAAAATACCCTAGAAAAAAGGCAAGATTTCAAAAATAAACTCTCTCCAAAAACTACAGTGCTGCTTTGAGCCTTTCCCTACAGCCCCTACCTCAGTCAAAGCTCAGTGGTAGAGCTGCAGCAGCATCCCCTCGTTAAAACCAGAGAAAAAACCATGGGGAACCCAGGAACTTCTGAGCCCTTCTGCAGGGACAATCACTGTGGCAGGGCTGAGGCTCTATCCTCCACATTTCCAGAGGCTACTCTTTATCCCAGGAGTAGCAGGGATCCTTACATACAGCATGTCTCCCAGATCAGGAGTAGCAGCATTGCTCAAGAAACCTCACATACAACAACATGCTGATCAGCTTGGAGAGTGGTGGAGATCAGTACAGTGCTTAGGAGTGATGTTGCACTCAAGAAGCAGCATTCCCACTGTCAGTACACCAAACACACCCTGGGATGCAGGCACACAGCTGTGTGCTCACACAGTGGCCTGTAGGGATGTATTTAGATGAAAAATGGACACACAACCAAAGGTGAACAAGCCTTGCATGAAGAACAAGAATAAGCCCCGACCTCTGCCTAGAAGGTCACCTTGAAGGCAAAGCACGTGAAGCAGCCAGACAAAGAGGAATTGCAAAGACAGGGATTGGTGAAGAAGTGAATGGAACAGCCAATCAGATGTTGGAGTGGGGCACATAAGCAGCACGTGACTGGAGCAGCACTGCCAATCAGAAGTTGTGTGTATGCAGTGTGACCGCATGCTTGTTAAGAAGTTGCCTATATAAGGCTTGCATGTATGGTAATAAACATCTCCATTTTATAATTCTCATAGAATTGCATTGGAGTCCAGTTATTCTCCTCCAGATGGCTGGCAAATGGTGACCCCAATGTGATACGAAGAGGGCGCTAGAATGGAGATCCTGAGACTACAGGACTGTGGGCCACAGAGAGAACAGCCCAGCTGGAAATCAGCTCAGCAGGACTGGGACTGGAGGTCGGGGGACGGCCTGGATAAAGAAGGGAATGTATGTTGCAATGGGAATTCACCCTGTGAGGTGAGCAGCTGGGGGCAGAAGAGCGGCGGAGGGGTGAGATGGGCCAATCCCTATCGCAGGAAGAAAGCACCATAGTAAAGCAGCTTCTGGATATACTCTCTAAGAGAGGTGTTAAATATGATGAGCCTATGCTGCAAAGGCTCTTGCACTGGTGTAGAGACCAGGGATTTGACCCAGACCCAAGCAGGGCATTCAGACTTGGGGTTTGGGAGAAGACAGGTGGAAACCTGTGGGAGGCAGTGAGTTGCAGTGACAAGACGGCTTCTGAGTTGGCTACTGCATGGTGGATTGTATTAACGACCCTGCAGGTAATGAAGGCAGAGTGAACTGCGGCTGCCAGGGCAGTCCCTGAATGCCCAAGTGCGCCCTCCGAGAAATCGCGTCTTAACCCGTTCACGCTCCATCCGGGCCCTCTGTGCCTCCCTCCCCCCCCCCACAAATGTTCTGTCCACACCTCCAGCAGAGGATGTGAGCGGGGAGGGTGAGTATGGGGAACAATCGGGCAACAAAGAGAATGGGGAGGACGAAGACAGTGCACAGTCAAGCGCAGAGGAGAGCAGAGAAAGCTGAAAGAAACAGAAGCCGCAAAATTGTGAGCTGTCATGCCGCGTCGCTCAATGAAATCCCAGTCACTGATTGCCGTCTGCTGACACGTCAGATTACAGCTCTGATGGGTGGATGTCTCCACTGGCTTCTTCACGGTGGGGGCAGCTCAGGGATGGTAAAAAAGTGATCAGAGGAGCAAGAACTAGGTAGTTTAATGCGATCTTTATCTATGGAAGAGGAATAAAGAAGGGGATAGGAAGATCGCTGGAAAGGAGTATATAGAGATGCACTGAAGGAGGTGGAGCAATTGCCACCTAATGTTAAGGCTTTCCCGGTAACGTTAGGGAATGGACGGCAGCCAAATAGGTGGGATCCATTTTCATGGAATGTTATTAAGGAAGTGAGAAAGTCTGTAGTCCAAAGTGGGTTGCAAAGTCAGTATACACAAGCACTGATTGAGAATTTGTATACATCACAGTATTTAACCCCGTGGGACTGTAGGCAATTAGCCACGATGATTCTTACCCCTGTGCAGCAAATATTATGGTTGGATCACTGGGAGCTGGATGTGGAGAGAGAAGCGCTAGCCGACCTGACTAAACCAGTGGGGGATCCTTTGCACCTAATAGGGAAAGATCAATTAATGGGAGAAGGGCAGTTTGCTGACGTGCAGTGTCAGGCTAGACTTCCCACTGCAGCACTGCAATTAACTGCTAAGATTGCCCTAGAAGCCTTAAAAATGCTGCCCAATGAAGGGAAGATTAATCCACCTTATACACAGGGTAAGCAAGGAACAGGAGAACCATATTTTGCCTTTGTGGATAGGGTGCGTGGAGCCCTCAATAGAGCAGAGAGGTTAGGAGAAGAAGCCAAGTTACAGCTTCTTATGGGTCTTATGGTGGAAAACACAAACCCTGCATGTAAATGTGTGCTGTGGGCTTTGCCTAGAGATGCCACCATCGTGGATATGGTGGAAGCCGGTAACCAGGTCGGCACCCCTGCACATAATGCCGAGTTAATGGTGGATGCATTTGCAGCTGATGTTAAACTGTTGATTCAGAAGGGTCCAGAAGGGAAAAAATGTTTTAACTGTGGGAAGCCAGGACACTTTAAAGCACAGTGTAAGCAAGTTAAAGGAAAAAAAGGGAACAATATTGCAGGAGGGAATCCAAATACCACCGGAGTAGCTCTGACATGTAATAGGTGACAGAAATTTGGCCATAGACAGAATGACATTCAAAATTTAAAAGGGATGGTACTCCGCTGGGAAACGGTCAGCTGAGCATGTCACCCCGTGTGACGACACAAGTAGGGAACAACAACCAGGATGTCTGGACGAGCTCACAGCAGGCACTTTGGGGAGTGCCAGAGTGGACGTGGCAACAGCAGTAGAGTGCACATTATGGGACACTAAGGTGCACGGTGTACCTTTAACAGTGACTGGGCCTTTGGGCCATGGATGGTGTGCTTTTCTTTTAGGAAGATTGTCTGTGTCTAGAAAAGGACTGTTTGTTATTCCAGGTGTTATTGATGCAGATTTTACAGATTGAGGTGATGGTCTGGACTGCGTCTCCTCTTGTGAACATTCCAGCCGGTGCACATATTGCACAATTAGTGCCATTTGTTTCAGCAGTATGCCGTGCCTCAGACAAAACAAGGGGGTCTGAAAGGTTTGGCTCCACAGATGATGCACAAATTTATTTTGCTCTTGAAATTGGAAAGCAAAAACCAACAATAAGCTTCAAATTTATAAATCCTTGGGCCAAAGGAACACACCAATGCACAATTAAAATGATGATTGACACAGGAGCAGATGTAACCATAATCAATAGCACCTGGTGGCCAAAAGACTGGGAAACAGTCATTCCTACTCAAGGGCTTGTAGGTGTAGGGGGTATTCCCCTGTGTCAGAGGTTGGGGGGATGCCTTGGAATTTTTCTCCATCACTGTTACTAAGCAACAAATAGCTGGGTGATTAGGGCCATCAACTTTTTTGTGAGAGACAAAAGGTGTGCTTGGTCAGGGCAGGTAAGGAAAGAGCCGGCCATTGGAACAGGCACTCACTCTCGGGTTGGACACGGAGAGGAGAGGCTGCTCTTTGCTTTTGGCTGCGACCAGAGGAAATCCAACTGTGCCCTGTTTCTCTTCTCCTGGCTGGGTGAGCTTTGATTCAACCTTTTTGCCACTCAGAAGTGCACGTTTCCCCGGGCTGTGTTTTCTCGCAGCAGTTTGCTGGGAGAGTCCGACTGCCTCTGCCGCCTGCCCCCCTCTGCCCCACGAGACCGCAGCGTCTGCTGTGACTGCAGAAATCCTTGCTACCTTGCTAGCTAGCCAGGAGAGAGCCAGCTCCTGCCCCTGCCGCGCTGTTTTTTGCCGCTCTGAGCTGCCTGGCTGCTCTCCAGCCTGTCCGCCATTACCAGATGCCGGAGGCTGACCTGACCCTGCACCACAGCGCCATCTGCAGCCGCTCGGGAGTCATCGCAACCGCCCTGCCCGGCCGGGAGCTCAACAGCGCCCCCTGCTGTTTTTCGACCGTGATTACACCTCACGGGAAAGTCATCTGCTATTGGTTTCTGGTTCTATTTATGGTTGTTATTATTGTTATTGCTTGTTTATAGATACTAGTAAAGAACTGTTATTCCTTTTCCCATATCTTTGCCTGAAAGCCCTTGATTTCAAAATTAAAATAATTCGGAGGGAGGGGAAATCACATTCTCTGTCCTAAGGGAGGGTTCAACCTCTCTCAGCAGACACCTGTCTTTCAAAACCCAGACACCCTGCCAGACAAAGTTTACACATGCTCACGTGTAAGCAAAGATGGAGATCGGTGTTCTGTAAGACTCTATGTTCCTGATGGACAAATGCCTAATCTTATTGTCTGTGATGTACTGTCACAGTTAAATGTGTGTCTGCAGAGTTCTGACCAGGTTTTTTAGAGGTGGCCATTGAAGAGAGAGCAATCCTTAAATTAAAATGGAAAACTGAAAATCTGCATGGATAAATCAATGGCCATTCATTGCAGAAAAGGTCACAATCTTGCAAGATCTTGTTCAAGAACAGCTGCAAAAAGGATGTATTAAGCCTTCCACTAGCCCATGGAATACACCTGTTTTTGTCATACTGAAAAAAAGTGAAAAATGGAGGCTTTTGCACAATCTGCAACAGGTCAATGCCGTAATGGAAGATATGGGGCATTACAACCAGGATTGCCGTCACCAACAGTTATTCCAAAAAATTGGGATTTATTGGTTATTGATTTAAAAGATTGTTCTTTCACAATTCCTTTGCATGAACAGGATTGGGAAAAGTTTGCATTTTCTGTGCCAAGCGTGACCAAAGGCAGACCTTCACAGCGCTATCATTGGGTAGTGCTACCACAAAGAATGAAAAATTCACCCACCATGTGTCAGATATTTGTTGATATCTTACAACCTTTGCGTAAAATGTGATCATGGCTGTTAATGTATCACTATATGGATGATATATTAATAGCTGGGGAAAACCTGAACAAACAAGAACTAATTAGTGAATTAAGCAAAGTTCTGTCTGAGAAGGGTTTGCAAGTTGCCCCAGAAAAAATTCATATTGAACCCCCGTGGAAATATTTAGGATGGGAAATAACTAAGTCTGCCATTGTACCGCAAAAATTAACACTGAGAACAAATGTTAAAATGTTGAATTATGTGCAAAAACTGGTGGGAGACATTAACTGGGTGAGAGCTTTGTGTGGAATTACCAATGAAGAATTACAGGCACTAGTAGCATTGTTAAAAGGACCTGGAGATAGTAACTCCTCAAACACTTATGTGTGAGGCACAAAAAGTGGTACAACACATAACTCAAAAAATAACACAGACAAAGGGAGATCGCAGGGACACAGCCTATGAGGTCTGGGTAGCAGTAATCAACAACGTCCAGCAGCCACATGCATTGATAATGCAATGGACAGATGATGTTGACCCCTTAAGAAAATTAGAGTGGGTATTTTTGTCTCTACAGCCCAAAAAGTCGATAGTGAACCGTTTGGAAATCATTGTGCAGTTAGTTCAGAAATCTCGAAAGCGGGTAGTCAAAATAACAGGTAGCAAGCCAGGATGACACTTATTGCCATTGCAACAGGATTATTTGCAGTGGGCATTGGCAAATTCAATGCCCATGCAAGTCGCGTTTGCAGGCTTGTCTGGACAAACTGATAACCATTATCTACCTCATAAAGTTTTTAAGTTTTTGGAGGACCATGGCGTGGAACAGACACCATTATTGCAAACACAACCAGTCAAAGGACGCAAACTTTTCACGGATGGAGGGGGAAAAACAGGGAAAGCAGCCGTTGCGTGGAAAGAAAATGGGGAGTGGAAAAACCATGTAGTTCAAAAAGAAGGTTCTGTTCAAAAAATCAAATTGCAGGCAGTTATTGAAGCTTTCAAACTAGCAGCTTGGGAACCAGTGAATATTGTATTGGATTTCTTGTATGTGGTGGGAGTAACGTTACGCATGGAAAGGGCACTAATCAAGGAAGTTCAGCAAGAAGATTGATTTTTGCAGTTTAAAACATTATGGCCATTGTTGGAGCAGAGAGTAGACCCCTATTACGTAACACATACTCGAAGTCATAGTAACCTGCCAGGTGAACTTGCTGAAGGTAATAGTCATGCTGATATGCAAGTAATGCCAGTATGGGCAGGCCCACAACCAAATCGCTTAAACCAGGCCAAACAATCTCATGCATTTCTTCACCAATATGCCAAGGTTCTTGCAAAGCAATTTCACCTGTCACAAGCTGAGGCCAAGGATATTGTCCATCTTTGCCCACACTGCCAGGCAATAGTGCCTGCTGTGCCCTCTGGAGTCAACCCTGGAGGACTGCATTCATTGCAGCTTTGGTAGATGGACATTACCTATGTAGCAGAATTTGGTAGGATAAAAAATGTTCATATATGTGTAGCTTCCTTTTTCCTTGTTATCTGGGCCACAGTGCAGGCTAGAGAAACTGCCTGCCACGTTAAGAGACATCTGCAGACTGCTTTTGCGGCGCTGGGTGTGCTGCAATGAATTAAAACAGATAACGGCCTCACTTACACTTCTCAGAGTGTAGCGCGTTTTTTGCAGGATTGGTGTATTGAGCATATTACAGGTATCCCTCACTCTCCAACCAAGCAGGCATTAGTAGAGCGCATGAATCAAACCTTGAAGCGTCAATTGCAAAAAAGGGGGAGAGCAGGGCTCGGACCCACATGATTGTTTAACAAAAGCTGTTTATGTATTGAACTTTTTGTGCCTCCCACAGGACAGGGACGTACCCATCATAACACATGCCCAAGGTATGTCAGGCTCACTGATGAGTGCTAAGGAAACAATAAATGTGTTGTGGAAAAACCTGGAAACGGGGAACTGGGAAGGACCTGCACAATTAGTAACTTGGGGGTGAGGCTGTGCATGTATCATTACAGGTATAAGAACGTGACAGATACCAGCAAAGTGGATGAAGCCTTGGTTGAGAACAACAAAAAAAAAAGCAAAAAGGGCAGCAGAATTGGACCCACTAACAGAGTCATAATAGTGACACTCCTGGTTTTATGCCTTAATGCACACACACATCCTGCTGTAAATATTAACCCAAGGGACAACATATGGGTAACGTTTGCAAATCAAACAGGACAGGATGCATTTTGTATGAAAAAGTTGACAGTTACTGACTTAGGGTTAGATGGTTGGTATAACGGTTTGGGTATAATGGGGTAGATAAAAGATGTTTTGAAACAAGGGTTAATGTTATTGGTTGTAATAATGATTTTCTTGGTTGTTGTGCCTTGTATGTTACAGTAGATTAAAAACTTGGTAAAGCGACAAAAGACGCATGGCTTGTTCAAAAACAGAAAGGGGGAATTGTGGGAATGTATTTAGAGGCAAATGGACATATAATTGAAAGTGAACAAGCCTTGCATGAAGAAAACAAATAGGCCCCGATCTCTGGCTAAAACGTCACCTTGAAGGAGAAGCACAGGAACAAGCATGTGAAGCAACTAGACAAAGAGGAATCACAAAGACAGGGATTGGTGAAGAAGTGAGTGGAACAGCCAGTCAGATGTTGGAGTGGGCACATGAATGGTGCGTGGCTGAGGCGACGCTACCAATCAGAAGTTGCATGAACACAGCCTGATAGTGTGCTTGTTAAGAAGTTGCCTATATAAGGGTTGAGCATACAGTAATAAAGGTCTCCATTTTATGATTCTCATACAATTGTGTCAGAGTCCAGTTCTCCTCCAGATGGTTGGCACTCACCCCTTCCCCAACTGGAATTCAAGACCCGTTTTCTCCTGACATTTACCAGCCTTGCCTTGTCCTGGCTGCTTCTCCTAGTGTTGTCTACCCATAGTGTTGCTTACTGTTGTGGGTTTGAGCTTTGAGTTTTTTTCCCTTTCTTCAAAGAATTTCTCTCCCATATGCTACCTGAGAGGGAGATCTGTGTGGGGGAGGGTGTTCCCCAGGAGCTGAAACAGGCTATACTTAAGAAGACAAAAGATGTAGCCAGAACTTTAATGGCTCTGGGCAGGGGAGGGGGCAGGGGTGTGGTTTTCAGCAGCTTCTTAGCTGGGTGTAGGCAGTCTGTGCCCGGGCTTTGGTGGAGAGACAGTGTGAGGGTTTGGAGCTGAACTGCTTTCTGCCCAGAGGACTTGCTGCTACTGCTGAACATTCCTTGCTGCTTTCCCCTTACCACTGGTAAGCCATCACTTACAAGAGTGGCCTGTGGACAGGGACTTCCCAACCTGGCAGGGGAGAGATCCTCACCATCTGCATGGATGCCTCAGGGAAACTGGGCCCCCCACCTCCTCCCTTTCCCCGGAGGGAGCACCTCCCGTCTGCTGACTGGAACCTCAGCTGCTTTCGTCGCCAGGATACTGCATGGTACACATGAGAACCAGGAGTAACTGGAAACCACCCCCTTCATCTTCTCTCCTTCCCTGAGGCCGCCATTACTTCTGGAGGGTGCCCAGGGCTCAGCACCGGTGCCCTCTGCAGCCGCCTAAGCCAACAGCGCCTCCTGCAGCCGCAGGGAAGCCACTGCAGCCACTCTGCCTCAGCATGAGCCAACAGCGCCTCCTGCAGGGTGTGCCTGTAACTACACCAAAGTTACTGCTTAACAGATAACAGAGGGTTGTTATTGGATTTTTCTGGTTTGTTTGTTGCTGCTGTTTGTTTTATCTTGTTATATATATATATATCCTAGTAGAGAAGTGTTATTCCTTTACCCATACCTTTGCCTGAAAGCACCATAATTTCAAGGTTATAACAATTTGGAGGGAGTGTGTCATATTTTCTCCACTCCAATAAGGTTCCCGCCTTCCTTGGCAGACACCTGTCCCTTTAAACCAGGACACCTACCCGTAGTGTTGCCTACCCCTTCCTTGCCTTGCCTTTCATTTCCTACACAACTCTGCATTTCCTTGTCATTCCAGACCATTCCTTTGCTTTGCCATTTTTACCCACATCGTGCTTTGCCTTGCTGCCCCCTCTGTAGCCTTCCTGTGACCCTCCTTCCCTCCACTGCCTTGCATTTACTTGCCATTTGCGTTCCCCTCACTGGTCTTGTTTTGCCCATCCCTCTCCTGACATGCCTAGAATTGCCTCCACTTTGATTGCATGGCCTTGCCTGCATGGAAGGCAAGGCAAAGAGTGGTAGGCAAGGCAAAGCAAAGTAAGGGTAAGCTTGGATAAACTAAGCAAAGTACTGAAGGCAAGGCAAGGCCAAATGACTCCAAGTGCCTTTCCTTGGGAAGCAAAGGACGTAGTCCCAGTTGTGTTGGTTTTCCAGGGACAGGTTTTTCGGTAGTGGGGGGGGCACAAAGACGGCTTCTGTGAAAAGCTGCTGGAAGCTTCCACAGCCATCCAGTAGAGCCAATCTCTTCTCTGATGGCTCTGAAGATGGACGTGCTGCTAGCCTTGGCTGGTCCAATTAGAGATGGAGGTAATGCCTCTGTGACAACGTATTTAAGAAGAAATCAAAACAAAGTAGGCAGGCGCAGCTGTAGTTCTAGTTAGACAAAAAGGAGTGAGAGAGACAACTATGAAGACTTCAAGGTCAGAGAAGAAGGAGGAGAGGGAGAAGCTTCAAACATTGAAGCTAAGACATCTTTGCCACCTGTAGTAATGACTATGTGATGCAGTGTTCCCCTGCACCCCTGATGGAGATACAGAGATACACATCCAGCCGTGGGGAAGGTGCCCTCACTGAAGCAGGAGGGTGGATGCCTAGGGGACTGTGTTCTGGTGGAGGTCAATAATGGATAAAGAAGCCTCTGCTCTCAAGTCTGGTGGGAGTCATCATTGATAAAAAAAGCTTCACCCCCAGCTAGGTCCCGCCCTTGAAACGACTGTACTCCTTGGCAGTGATCCAGCAGCAGCAGTACTGGATGGAGCTGTGTTATCTAATGGGAGGATGTCACATCGTAATAGTATGGAAAGGGAATTAATGCCACAGGGCTTGCAAGATGCCACCTCCTCCCCCCCATAATCAGTTGCAGCCGAAGGAAAAGATCTCGAGTGATGAACTGACCAAAACAACACCCACCCTGTCTCCCTGCACTGTTAGTGGGAAGGAGGGAGGGACTGGGGCAGGGAAGTTAGCAGTTTTCAGGGCTTATTTTTACATCTCAATATCCTCCTCTGATTTTGTTAGCAATAAATTCACTTAATCTCTTTAAGCTGAGGCTGTTTTGCCTCAATGTTAGTTAATTAGAATCTTTCTCCCCATCTTATCTCAAACTCTGTGAATACTTCATTAAATTTTCTCTTCTCTGTCCAGCTGCAGGGGGGAATGAGCAACTGTTCGTAGGGGCCTGGTGTTTGGCCAGCCTCAAACCACAACACCAGTGTAAATGCAGCAGTTGTTAAGCTTCCATGGGAAGATATAGTCCATCACAGCATTTCTGTTCTGGCACCTTCTGTGTAGAAGCACATTTTGGACGTATTCAATCCTGGAGGACGTATTCAATCCAACTTTCGATTGGTAAGTGCTGAACAAATTTGGCAATGCTTTTTCCATGGGAAGAAAAGCACGTAGCCCCAGTGTTTGAGGTGTAGATAAGAAGCTGCCTAGTGAAGGTCAAGGGCAGCATATTTAGTGTGGAAGCGCTGCCTCACTTTGTACAATTATGGAGCTGGTATCCTTCTTTTGAAGGTGTTCTCCTGAAAGATTCAATTTGGCATATGGTTTCCACTTCTCCGAGGTGGTCTTCTGAAATTCTGGCAGTACACTTCTTTTGGACAAGGTAAGCAGTTATGCTCACTCTTGGTGTGCAGCTGATCTAGTGCCCTGGGCAGAGTATGCCTAGCAGTGTTCTGGCACCTTTGTACAGGATCAATCCGTGGATGTTTTGTACTTTGGAGGAGGGGATGCCTTTTCTTTGGAGATAGGCTTACAGTTCCTTTCTTTGGCGAAGAAACCAGTTTTGGATCCACACAGTGGATGGTCTTAGTGAATGTCAAGGCTTTTCCTACTAGGCAGTTCTGTCAGTTAGAGCTGTTGAACTATTGCAGTGGGAATGCAGAAGTCAAGCTGTTGAGCTTTTTGTCCTGGTACCTTTAGTGTGTGAGCAGTACCTGGTGCTGTTCAGTTTTGATGCTGACTCTGTGAAACTGAAGGATTATGATGGAAGCTAGAGCTGAGAAGGAAAGTGCAGCTAGCAGGGTGTGTGCTGGTAGTTCGATGGCTACAGCTGAAGCAAGAGCTTTCTCAGCTGGCTCTTTTGTGAGCTCTGTTTTTGCCAGACGTTTTCAAGTTTGTAAGCAGACTGTGCGAGAGTGGAAAGATTTGTCAGGGCAAAGGAGTTTGTGTTGCCATTTGAATGTGGTGCAAAGAAGAGTTTGTACTCAGAAGAGGAAGATCAGCAAAATCGTTTTCTCCTGACACAGTTGAGTTGAGAGCAATGATGTTTTGAACTTGAATGTGCACTTGGGGTGCTTTTGAGCTAGGTGAGGTGCGTTTCACTCTTTTGCAAGTTGACAGAGACATAGTGTGCTTGTTTCTGTAACCATTGACTGCGCCCAGGAAAAAGCCAAGCACTTTTCTGTCCTGGCACCATTCATGTATGAGCAGTTAGTGTAAGAGTTCCATCGTGGATGCTCTTGGAGATGGAAATAATTTGATTCTGCATCTAGCTGGGAAGGAAGAAGAATCATAATTGTTGGCTTTGCAGTGCATAGGCTGCAAAGAAAAGGCAATTCCAACATGGTCTCTTTCTTTTAGAACATTTTCTGTGGGATCAGCTGCTTAACATGTAATTCGCACCCATTGAACTGCATCAAATCCCCCAGAGATATTCACTTTCCTTCAGCTTGATGCACCATCCTATTCTCTCACTCTCGCATATCCTACAACACTTCAAACATTTAGCAGCTGTTCCATAAGTAAATGTGCTAGAACAAAAAGCCCGTGCTGGCCTTCCTCTTCCCCTTGTAAACTAGACAAAACACACTAGTGATTCTCACTTTCCTTCTCCACTCTATATGTAGTAGCACATTCTCTCCAGGTGGCAAAGCCCATTGCTAAACAGAAAGAATTCCAGCTGCAGTTCCAACTGAGCTGCCCTTCCCTCTTCCCTGTGAAAACTGATGTTGTCAGCACAATCACTTTCACACACCTTCAGTGTCACTGAGTCCAAGCAGCACTACCTCCCAGAGAAGGAAGTGTCAGGACAGAAGGCGTTCCTATATGATCCCCTTCTTGTAGCAGCCTCTAAACTGCACACAGCATACTGATACTATGCACCTTCCTTCTCACATATATGTGCCATTGCTGTTCCTTTTCCAATGTCCAGCAGCTGCTGTCATAAAAAAGGCTCTAGAAGAAAAAGCCAGTGCTGAGTTGCACCATCTGTTTGCTGCATGTAAGCCACATCAAAATCACCGGTGCACTCTGTACTTTCCTTCTCCGCTACATCTACCATCATGTTCTTTGGATCTCAGCATTTAAAGCAAAAACAGGATTATATCCACTAAGTCTTGGAGAGGAATATGTAACAGCATAAGTAGCTTTCTTTGAACTTCCCCCTTATGGCTGATCACTCAAATTTGGCAGGCATCACTCAAATTTGGTGAATAGCAGTCATGCTCCTCTTGCAGCCAGGACACTGCACACACAACCACGGTGCTCTGTGGCTTCATTCTTTGCCTTCTGGAAGTTCACGCTCTTTCATTCTGCTGGGCTGTGAAAAGTCCATCTACTTCTCACACCAAACACTGTGCCAGCACAAAAGCACTCCTGAGCACTGCTTCTGCCGAAACATGCCAGTGCCATGCACTTTCCTTCTCAGCTCTGTGTACCAGCACTTTCTGTCTCTCTTGTAGTCTGAATCCAAACGGAAAGGTTTTTGGCTACATCTCACACAGAGAACTGGATCAAGAACAAGAAGCTTGCTTAGAGCTTGCCCCTGGCATGTGGAAACTTGTATTTGCATCACAATCAAGGGATAGTCCTTGTTTTCTTGATAGTAGTTTGTTTACAAAGATGATGGGACGGTTGTAATTTTCCAGCCAGAGAAGAGGAGGAGGCGAGAATATGTTAGAGAAAAAACAATCGAGACACCAAGGTGGGTGAAAAGGGAGCGGGAGGATGTGCTCCAGGTGCTGGAGCCAAGATATTCTGCAGCCTGTGGTGAGGAGCATGGTGAAGCAGATTGTCCCCCTGCAGCCTATGGAGGTCCATGGGGGATGCAACAATCAACCTGCAACCTGTGGGGGAGGTGCCCAAGCTGGAGTGGGTTGATGACTAGAGGACGCTGTGATCCGGTGGGAGTACCATGGAGACAGAGTTGTTCCCGGATTGGACCAGCCTGTCCTTGGAGAGCTGTACCCCATGAAAGAGTGACCCACACTGCAGCAGTTTTGGGAGGACTGATGAGGTTGGAGCCATGTTGGAGAAGTTCACGGAGTACTGTCTCCCATGGGAGGGGGCTCCATGGTGCATGCAGGGAAATGACTTCTCTCCCTAAGCATTGGAAGAAAATATTGGGTGATGAACTGACCAAAGCCCTCACGCCATCTCACTGTGCCTTAGGTGGGAAAGAGAAAAGGGTTGATGTGAAAAAAGGTGGTTTAAGGGCTTATTTTACTTCTCATTATCCTCCTCTGATTTTGTTAGTAGTACAGTCACTTAATATCTTTAACTTGAGCCTGTTTTGCCCTTGATGGTAATTGATGAGTATTTTCTCCCAGTTCTTATCCCAACTCATGAACTCTTCATTAAATTTTCTCTCCTCTGTCCAATTGTGGAGAAGGGAAGGGTGAGTGAGAGACTCTGGATGGGTGTCTGGTGTCTGGCCAGCGTCAAACCACGACAGATGGATACCAACCCCATAACTGTACAAAATGAGGCAGTGCTTCCACACTAAATATGCCAGGACAGAAAGTTCCTGCTGCCCTGGACCTCCACTAGGCAGCTTCTTATCTGCACCTCAAACACTGGGGCTATGTGCTTTCCTTCCTGTAGAAAAGCATTGCCAACTTCATTCAGGAACTTACCAATTGAAAGTTGGGTAACACCTCCAGTATTGAATACATCCAGCAACTACTCCTACACAGAAAATGCCAGGAGAGAAGTATCTTGATGGACTATACCTTCCCATAGAACCTTAACTACTGCTGCACCAGCACTGTGACTAAGTCCTTTGCTTCCCAAGGAAAGGCACTCAGAGTCACTTGGCCTTGCTTTGCCTGTCATTGTGAAGCTATGCCCTTTGCTTCTTGGCTAAGTGTATTGTTGTATTGCCAAAGTCTGATATTTCCATCTTCTTCTCGTACAGACTAATTGCTTCTGTTGAAACATTAGGATGCTCCACTATTTCCTTGTCAGCTGTGTATCATCACATTCTGTGTCACGCTTATAGTCAAAATCTAAACCAAAAACTTTCCGGCTATATCTTGCATTAAAAGATAACATGGAAGAAGAAGTTTGCCCAGAGCTTGCTGCAAACGTTCAGAAATGTCCATGCACTGCGCATCAAATGACACCTTTTTTCCTTAATATTCGACAACCTTCACACACAGAGTCAAGCTATGCGCTTTCTTTCCTTCTCAGCTGTGCTTAGACATCCCCCAGCCTGACTTCTCTCATGCTTTTCTCTTGGCCTTGCTGTGTATGGACTGTTCCTTTTAGGACACCCATTATGTTGCCTACCCCTTGCTTTGCCTTGCATTTCCTAGCCAACATTGTATTTCATTGTCATTCCTGAACATTCCTTCAATGGTCTTTGCTTCCATACACCTTGTGTTGCCTTACCATCCCACTGTAGCCTTACCCCAGCCTTTTTGCCTCCACTGCCTTGCACTGACTTGCTCACCCAGTCCCTACCTTGACTTCACCACTGACCTGGTGTAAAAGACATATGTCTGCCAAGGAAGGCAGGAACCTTCCAGGAATGAAAAATATGTCTCCCGCTTATGTCCAATTTATTATAACCTTAAAAGTACAGTGCTTTCAGGCAAAGATATGGGAAAAGGAAGAACAGTTCTTTACTAGGATATATATGTATATATAACAAAACAGAGAAACAGCAACAACAACAACAACAAAAAAAAAAAAAAACCAGGAAAAAAACCAATAACAGTTTCTTGTGGCCCACTGAGCAATTTCCCTTTTTGGTGTAGCCACAGGTACAACTAGCACGGGGTACTGTTGGGCCCCAGCTGCAGTGACTCTCATGGCCAGCAGGGGGCGCTGGTGGAACCCAGTGAGGCAGGGCAGGTGCAATGGTTTGCCCGTGGCTGCAGGGAGCGCTGTGGCAAGAGCATGGCAACCTCTCATGTGGCATCTGGGGAGATAAGGGAGAGGGGAGATGGCTCCCTTTGCAAAGTCACAGGACAGCAGTCCGTCTCAGCACCAATCCAGGCAGTGGGCAGCAAGCAGCACAGACAGGCAGGTCTGACTGAGGAGCAATGGACTTCGGTATCACCCACTGAGCTGCCAGCAGAAAGTGGGAACAGCAGAGGCAAGCAGACCCCAGGGCAGGGGAGTGCCAAGCCCATGTGCAGCAGCAGCAATCCAGAGAGGTGGCAAGAACAGCAGACAGATGGGTAGTGCTGGAGCCAGTGGTGCCACAGCAGCACAAAAGCAGAGCAGGCACACTTGAAGCAGTGAGCTGAGCTACAGTGTGGCAATACATCCCACTGTTTGTTGCAGTTCGCTGAGACAGCACGGTCCTGCAGGGCTCTGCCCTGGCCGCTCGGTAGGGCAACCCCGGATCTGGGCTGTGCCGCCCTGCACGGAGGCAGCCCCACTGGGGCTGCATCTGCTGAAGCAGAGCCCAGGTTGCTGTCCTTAGTGGGGACAGCTGGAATGCCTGCCCCCTCGGCACTGCCCGGGCTTGTTCTCCTTTGGTGGGCACGGCAGTAGGGAAACCTGGTGTTCCCGTGCACACCCGGGGCCAGCCAGCTCCAGAGTGACGTGCCTGCGGACAGCAATCCCACTGGGCTGGCGACCTGTCAGTCAAGCCGTGTCCTGCCCATCCTCTCGGTGATTGGCTTGAGTCAGCATTCTGCCTCTGTTTCCTGGATTTTAAAAGTGCTTTACTTGTTCAGATGTGTGCCTTTTTTTCTCCTGTAGATGTTCGCAATAAACCCAGACTGCTGTATGGGAGAGGCCCCTCCGTACCATCTCATTGTCTCTGTAGTGCTTACACCACGAGATGTGGGATCGCAGCTACAGCGCCCTGCACTTACTGCCACCGTACTCCTGTGAATAGGAGCTGGGGGCAGCGCCAAAGGGTGCTGTTTCCAGTCAACCCGGTGGGCTTTGTGCAGCATTTTAAACCCACTACCTAGCCATGGCAACTGTTCTCTGCTCCCAACCAGGCACAGACTGACCCACTCTCAGCTAAGAGTCGGCTAAATTATAATGTAGCAATACACACCTCAGCCCATGCGGCTGTGCAGCTCCAATCCCAAACCAGAAAGGGAAGAAGCAACCCCCTCCCCACCCCCAGCCCTTCACCCCCATGGGGTCTTGTCTCTGCTTACATTTCTTAAGATACTCCCTGAACCAGGAAGGGAGAAGGGGCAGGGTGCAGTGACAATGTTTGGCACAGATGGTTATGGGATATGAACCATCCCCAAGACACCCACCCATTTGTCCAGGTCCAGCCTTGCCTTTCCTTCTCCTTCTAGGACTCTCATTGTCTTGCCTACCTCTCCTTTGCCTTCCCTTGCAAAGCCAACACTTGCCTCGCCTTGCCTTTCAACCCCTCCCTTGCCTTGCATTACCTTGTTCAACCCTCCCACAACTGGAGTTCAAGACCCCTTTTCTCCTGGCATTTCACAGCCTTGCCTTGCTCTGCCCTTTCCTCCAAGGACTCTCAAGGCCCTCAGGTATCCCCAGTTTGTCAGGAACACATGAAAGGCGGCCAAGGGGGAGGTCACATGCATCCAGACCCGTCTGTCTGGGCAGCATTTGTCTGGCACCAATGCAGGCATGAGTTAAATTTTGGACAGGGCTAAAATTTGGACAGGGCGCATTTTGCCCTTGGGCTCCACCGCTCCACCGTTCTTTTGTCTGGGAAGGAAAACATGTAACCCCAGTGTTTTAGGTGCAGATAAGACGCTGCCCATTTAAGATCAAAGCTGGACAGACCAGTCTGTCCTGGCCACTTTCACCTGCGAGCAGTGCTTGAATGCACCTCTCACTTGTCTTGCCCTGCCTTGGAAACCCAACAGTTTCCTTGCCTTGCCCAGCTAATCCTCCCTTGCATTGCATTCCTGCCCATGAACATGCCCCATCCTTGACCTGCTGTCAGAGGTTGGGG